>JABUQX010072916.1:57500-67500 GCA_015478945.1 Trachelipus rathkii
TAGAAGGCCGCTTGCAGCGATCCAACGACCTTCTTCGAGGCATGCATTAGCATTCCTGGCCAAAAGATAAGTGGTAGCGGCTGCCAACCCAACTACACCGTCCTTTAGTCGCCGCCTACGAACGCAAGACATAACGATGTGAGCAATTCTTTCTCCCTCCCCCCCCCCACACACACACATATATATATAGTATATTTATATATATATTATATAATATATAATATATATCTATAATATATATATAATATATATTATTAATATATATTATATATATATAATATATATATAATATATATATATATAATATACACTAGATATGGGTTGGGTGCATACATAACATGCACTGATAGAATAGTTTACAATAGAAGAGTAATGACGCAAATTTGAAAGGAATGAAGAGCTCGAGCAGTCTCAAATAAAATATACCCTAGGCTTCGTTAGACTGGCGACGACCCTCACTGTGGTATCTCGTGATGTGGGGTTCATCCCCTGCCCAGGTGAGCATACCCCTTCACAAAACTCCGCCATTCACCGTCTTATAAGCCTTTCTTCTCTCTCTGACCAAACTACATTCCTTCCTTCAAGGCAATTCTTTTTCTGACTAAATCCATTTTTTCTTCGGTCTGCCTGCGGTAGATTCCCAGCACACTCACCACTTTACATCCGTTTTTTCACCCAACTATCATCCATCCTTCCATATGATCAAATCATCTTAAAGCATTCTCGTTTATTCTCTTATTTAAGCCTTTCTTCACACTACCCAACTCCCTAACACGATCATTCCTCATTTTATCTATTCCTCTCACACCTAACATGGCCCTAAGATTGTCCATCTGAACAGATTGTACCTTACATCTATACCTCTTATTCCATACCATAGTTTCACTACTATACATTAACACAGGTAACAACATACCCTCTATGCAAAATCCTGGCACACTCTAGACTTAGTCTCTTGGTATCCACCAAGAATTTAATTGCACCAGCCACATTCCTCCCATTCACAACTCTCCTCCTACACACTGCATCATTCGTCCCTTTCTCACCCAACATATATACTAAATATTTATATTCGGATATTTGCTCCAATTGCTCACAATCCGATATGACTTCACAATGCGGACTCTCCTCACCTTAATCTTATCTACATTTACTTTCAAACCCATCTACCAATTCTCTAAAACTTTCTTCATCCATTCGCCAAACAAAACCAAATGATCAGAAGAACAATAAACAGGGCACTTCCAACTCTCTTTCATTCTCCACCGTCAGCATATTCCCTACCTTAATTCTTCATCACCCGTCCATTTTAAAATTAAATAGCCAAAGGAGACATAAACACATCCCTGCCTCATTCCACTATTAATATTAATTAGGCCCATTAACTTTCAAAGTCCATTTATTCTTAACACCTCACCTTTTTTCATATAACTTTTTGACTCCTTTCAAAAGCCCTACCCCACACCATAATCACTATTATCTGCCACAGAGCTTCCTTATTAATCCTGTCATACGCCTGTTGCAGGTCCATAATACCTCGGTGTGAAATCATGTTGGATGTTGAGCAATTGGATCAAATATCTAAAGTTTAAATATTTAGGCTATATGTTAGATGAAAAGGGAAAATATGCTGTAGAAAGTTGTAGGAAGGTGGCTGGTGAATCATTCTTGAATGCAGGGGAACTAAGTCGTGTGCGCGCTAGTGTTCTGCATGAGGGTATGTTGTTATCGGTGCTAATGTATAGTAATGAAACTATGGTGTGGAACAAGAGGTAAAGATCTAGGGTACAATCTGTTCAGATGGACAATCTTAAGGGCGTGTTAGGTGTGAGAATTGATAAAATGAAGAATGAACGTGTTAGGGAGTTGTGTGGTGTTATTAAGAAAGACATAAGTGGGGGAATATACGAAAGTGTATTAAGATGGCTTGGTCATATGTAAATGATTGATGATAGTTGGTTCACTTGGTTGGTTAAGCGGATGTATAATCGTGAGTGTTCTGAGAATCGTCCGAAATATCGCGTGTCTTTTGAGAAGTCTTCAAGATTTTGCAGAGGAAACTTCGGAAGAAACTTTTGTGTCTCATTTTTGACTGGAGATTGATGTAACGCCACCAGCTGAGACTACAAGATAAAGCTTAAAACAGCACATTTTGTGGAAGTCTAATTGTTTTTATTCTAAATGGGATCAAGGGAAAGAAGAAATTTTTCAAGTTTCATTTGCTAAGATTTAGAAGAATAAAAGTCAGCGAAGTATCGCTCGAAATATATAAAATTTTGGCAAAATCATACAAAATTAAATATATTTTCCGTGGGATCATTAAAAGTAAATATTATTATTATTATTATTATTATTATTATTATTATTATTATTATTATTATTATTATTATTATTATTATTATTATTATTATTATTATTATTATTATTATTAGGTAATAATTTAAATGTTTAGCAATAAAATAATAAAAAGGAACCTGTTAATATCGTTTTCCCTCCTTTTTCTTTCTTTCACTTTCAAACGTTTTTGTTCCATAATTTTGAGAGTCTTCTCTTTCTTTCTGCTTTGCATACTCCTTTTCTCAACCTTCTTATTGCTCACATAATTCTGGCCCTCCTGAAATTAATTAATACAATGGAAAATACATTTATGTAAGAACATTAATTTTACAGAAAGAGGGTTTAAGAAGTACACAATTACAGTTAATAAAGTAACTTAAAAACAAATGGCTCCAGGTAAGATGATAACCTTCTTTGTAGGTAGCTACTACATATCCATTGACCCCCACTTTCATACATCTACTAAAGGATTTCAAGGTAGCTCAGTGGATAAAAGCGAGTCTTTTGAATCGTAATTTACCTCTCTCGAGAGAGAGAGAGCGAGAGTTCAAGTCTCGATCCGGCTATCTGAATGGACACAAAAAATTGCCGTTAGTAGGAGATTTTCTGTAACATTTAATTAGTTTACGTCATTGTGTATTATAATAATCTCAATAACCACACATCACTAAAAACATAGCCAACACATACAACAAAAGAATCTATTATAACATACAAAATCACACACTCTCTCTCTCATGCTTCTAGCAAAGAAGGTCCGCCCATCTGAATTCGAAATCCCGTCCACGGTGGCTAGAATTTCCAAATAAGTTGAGCCAAAGCAGGGCTTGCTATCAAGCTTAGATATTCTTTGCATTATAATCCACTTGTTTAAGAAATCCATTTAACACAATTTCCCCTGATGAGCTTACGAAAGAAAGGTGTACGCAAATATATGAGGAGGAAAAAAGAAAGAAAAGAAGACTAAAGGTGGAATACATAGGAGAAAAAAGTGTTAAATGAACAGTTTGGAAGAAGGATACATCGAGACTTAGCAGGGATTAGGAAACTGTTTTGGAAGGAGGTAAGAAAGGTTAAGAAAGAGAGTGAAGGGGGAATCTTCACAGAATAATGAATTGGGATGACACTTTCGTAACTGATGAAATGGATGTCACGAGAGACTGGAGGGAATATTTCAAAAATCTCTATAACATTGCCAATAATAAAGAGATGAATGTATATTGGTTTGATTGTGTGAGAAGAAATAGGTATTTTGGGGATTAAGTAATCTGTAGGGAGGAGGTAATAGGAAGAGTGAGACAGTTGAAGAATGGTAAATCAGCAGGTAAAGATGGAATTGCTGGTGAAAAGATCAATAGTGGAGGCAAGATTGTGATTGACTGGATACGGAAGTTGTGGAACAATGCATTTACAAAGTGAGAATATGAGAGAAGAAGAACAAAACTGCATTTAGGTTTTATGGTCTTGCAACAGGCATATGACAGAATTAAAGGTGTTATTGGTTTACTTATAGTGCTGGTGGTAGGCTTCTGAATGGAATAAAAATTATGTATGTTGATAGTGAACCGTGAGCAAGAATAAATGGAGGAGAGAATGAATGGTTTAATATTAATAGTAGAGTGAGTCAGGGATGTGTTTCCATGGCTATTTAATTTGTGTATATATGGGATGATGAAAGATTAAAGTTAGGGATGGCAAGGGAGAGGGTTAGACTGATGGAAAAGGTAGAGTGTGGAGGATGACTTGCTTATTGTATGCAGCTGATTTGGTTTTGTGGGATGAAAATGAAGAAAGTTTGAGAAAATTGGTATAGAAGTTTGGCAGGGTGTGTAAAAGGAGGGGTTTGAAAGTAAATGTAGAAAAGAGTAAGGTGAAGGTGGTGGGTGAGGAGAATCTACAGTGTGAAATCATGTTGGATGGTGGACAACTGGAATAAGTATCTGAGTTTAAGTATTTAGACTATATGTTGGATGTAAATGGAACGGATTATGCAGAGATTAGTAGGAAAGCTATGAATGGTAGGAAGGTGGCTGGTGAATCATTGGTGAATTCAGGGGAACCAAATCTTGAGTGTGCTAGGGTTCTGCATGAGGGTGTGTTGCTATCTGTGTTAATGTATAGTGATACTATGGGTATGGAATAAAAGGTATAGATCTAAAGTTGTCTGTTCTGATTGATAATCTTAGGGTTGTGTTAAGTGTGAGAAGGATTGATAAAATGAGGAATGTTAAGAAGTTGTATGGTGTGAAGAAGACGTAAATGAGAGAATAAACGAGTGTGTATCAAGATGATTTGGCCATATGGAAACCCTGAAATTGACGAGAAACCACTGTGGGAATCTGTCAGTGTTGTGAAACTCTAGGGCGGGTTTTTTGGCTGCGATGGGCTCGAATTTAATGGTATGAGGGGCGGGTTTTTTGGCTGCGATGGGCTCGAATTTAATGGTACGAGGGGGGGTTTTCTTTTTTTTTACTGCGATGGTCGAATTTAATGATACGAGGAGCGTTTTTTTTTTTGGCTGCGATGGGCTCGAATTTAATGGTACAAGGAGCGGGGTCTTTGGCTGCGATGGGTTTGAATTCACAATGTCTTCAGTAACTTTTGGCTGTGATGGGCCTGTTCTAATTGGCAATGAGGGGCGTTTTTTTTTGCCGCAATGGGTCTTGAATTCACGTTAACAGGAGGGGCGCCTCTTTGGTCGTGGTAGGGCCCGGAAATCTTAATGGTAGGAGGAGCAGGGTTTTTGGCTGCGATGGGCTCGAATCTAATGGTACGAGGGGCGGGTCTTTTGGCTGCGATGGGCTCGAATTTAATGGCATAAAGGGCGGTTTTGGTCAGATGAGACGGAATGAATCAATGGCAATGAGGGGCGCTTTTTGCCGTGATGGGCTAGGTTTTAGCATGGTATGAGGGGCGGGTTTTTTGGCTGTGATGGGCTCGAATTTAATGGAACGAGGGGCGGGTGTGGGGGGGCTTTCTTTTCCACTTACATTCGGTTCTTCCACGTCTATCTGCTTCCACCACCCCTAACATGTGGAGAAGTATGGGAGAGGAAAGAAGAAAAGAAAAAAAAGTAAAGGAAAAAAAAGAAGAAAAGAAAAAGAAAGAGAAAAAAAGAAAAGAAAAAAAAGAAAATAAAAAAAAGTGATCAAATAATTTTATATGCTTTTGCATCTGATGAAACGACATGACTTGACATGAGGATATCTACGGAGATTAAATAAAAAATATTGTAACCTAGTGGTTAGGATTTATTGATTTAATAAAGTAATTTAGTAACGACTTTATTTTTCATAGGTAATAAATTATTGAATGCCTTATAAAATACTTATTTAAAATATATATTACCCTATGCTTTCATTATTAATGTATAAGAGAATCTGATGAAAGAGAAAATATTTGTTCCTTTCTAAGAGAAATAACAAGAGTTTGATTGGTTAAGGGGGTAGTCTGATGTAGTTATATGCTTCATAAGGGGTTCATTTGTGGACACACCTGAAATAACTTGAATGTATTTGACTTCACATTTTGTTGTTAAAGTAATATTTAACGTGAATTATACCTAGTAATAGCTTTAAGTTCTAGTATTATTCTTAATCACTTGTATCGTCTCATTTTTTTCACCTCGGTAGCAGATCAAGTTGGAAAATGGGGATAATTAAACTGTGACTGAAATACTAAGAGTATGTTTTAAAAGTGGCATCGAACTATATCAGTCATTTACATATATGAAGGTACCATGAGTAGAAACTGATATATTTGAGATGAATGACGCAAAAATTATCTATTGAGATTGAAAACTGCCCATAAGAATCACAGATGTGCAAATTCATGAAAAATATGAATCTAACAATTAATCAAATAGGGTACAAAATGATCTAGAGAAACAGATAGGTGTTGAGTAATAAAGCAAAATGATAACATGCCCATAAACCCAGTATTTCATTGCAGAACACATAGAATTTAAGCCACTGAGATGCATAAGTTAGATTCACTCTATAACGTGAAAGGTCGTCAAGCTATGATAAGATATTAATCAGAGTTAACCATTTAAGTTATATAAAAGATCCAACGAAACTGATCGCATGTAAAGCATAGGGGAACATGGCAACGATGAACCATCATGTGACGATAAACCATCAATATTCCAAGTTGATTGATAAGCTTAATAGCGCGATCCTTGAACTAAACTAACGAAAATGAGAACGAAAGTCTCGATATAAGTGAAGAAAGATTAATAAATAGAACTCCAGCAAACGCGAAATGCATGAAGAGGTACACATACTGCAGATTGTTATGAACAGCAGCAATGCCTATCTGTAACAAAAATAAAGAGAACTACGACATGTAAGATCATCCCGTGAGAACTAGAAGAATGCGCTGTCATGATATAAGCTGCTCATGAACAGAACGAAAGAGACCACAAAATAAGATCCAGAGTTATCAGATGAACACTGATACGATCGTATTTCAAAACCAGTTTTTTTAGAGAATCATTGATCCAGAATCACGAACATAACAATCTTATCTCGCAATAGAATAGGAAAAACAGTGAAAGATCCATAATCATCCCAGTCTGGCACTAAACTTGAGAAAGAGTTTCGAACCAAAGTATATGAAAACATCTGTAAGATCAGGATTTGCGCGAAAAACTGGAGATGTTCCAATGATATAATGCCAACTGTTAGAAACATGAACTGAAGTAATGATACAGAAAGAAACTATTAAGAACTTTGATAATATAAACAACAAACTGGATAATCATTATGAAGAACTTTATATGCACACTGATTCTAATGATCATTATATGCTACAAAAGATTAAAAACATCTGTGTTTGGATTTATAAAAGTTACGATATAAACCCACAACTAAATAGCTAGCAGTTAAAGGTTTGTTTTAAAAATAAATGTGTTTTTTTAATAAAATTTGTAATAATTGTCAGGTGTGTAAAAGGTATAAAACAGCTAAACCAGTAACAGATTTCCTATGGCCTTCAAATTTAATGAGATAGTGTCATTGGATTTGAGGAGAAGGTGAAGCTAGAAAGAGGTTTGGTTATGTGACATGGCAAACCAGCTGGTTATATGGTAATACACAACCAGCTATAAGATCTATGTGGATATGAAAACAAACAAACTGAGGAGATAGTAAGAAATATAATGTGAAAAAAATAGATTGAATGTTTAATTCCTTAACTATAGATAAATTTTTATCAGTATGTAATGTACCAAAATTTCACAGAATGAAGAGTTATAGTGAAAGAAGTGATTGTTTTTAGACAGAAATAAAAAGTAATAGCTGTGTAAAAGTCCTTGGAGCATTTTGGAAAATATGAGAAATGATAAGCATTGTAGTAAGGACGGCATAAGAAAATTGATTTTTTTTTTCTTTTTTTTTTTTAACAGATCAGATTGGGATGTAGCTATGTCATGGACTGTATCAGCAAAGAATAGAGTATTGATGAAGAGTGGTTATTCACCCAATCAATCAATTGGAAGAAACATCAATTTGATTAACTTGTCAGGAGAAACAAAATTAACCAAATTAAAAAGAGACATATTAAGTAAAATTATAGAGGAAAATCTCTCAGCAATGAGAAAAGCTAAACACATTCAACAAGAATCAGAAGAACGACTAAAAGGAGCTTTAATTAAAAGTGTAAGAGATCATAAAATAGGAGAAGCTTTAATAGGAGATAAATTATACTATGAGAGAAAATGAAAAAAAATGGAGGACCAGCAAAGGTCATTGGAACAGATGGAAAAACTGTAATGGTGAAACACGGAGGGACACAGAGAGATTGCTAGAGTACAATTACCAGAATAACTCAAGCTAAGGAAATCATAAATAAAGATGATGCTGATGATGATGAGAAGAACAATAATGAGGAGGAAAGGAGAGAGAACGAAGATAGAGAAGATAGAATTGTGAGTACTTATTATATTAAATTAGAGGAAGAATGTGAAAAAGAAGATGTAGAAGCGGAGGAAGAGGCTGAAAGAGTAGAAAAGAAACATAGTGAACAGGTAGAGGAAGAAACTGAAGAAAATGATGAAGTAAAAATTGAAAAACAAATGCCATTAGTTAAAAAAGGAGAAAGATGGAAAATGGTAAATAAAAACACTGAATAAAAGTTATGTCAAAATACTGAGCAAAGAAGGTAAAGCAACAAGTAATAAATAGAGGGATAGCTACAACATAAAAAATTTAGACAATGGAGTGGTCAAGTGGATTGATCTTCGTGAACACAAAGAGTGTGAAAGAATACCTGAAATTGAAGAAACACTTCTAATTAATTGTGAAGGAGAAGAGGTCTTAAGAGCTAAAATTAAAGAATTAGATAGCTGGAAAGCCAATAGTGTGTACGAAGAGGTTACGAGAGAACAAAAACTAATATCCACTAGATGGATTGTTACGGAAAAAAATAAAGGAAGATAAAAACATATGTAAAGCCAGATTAGTAGCAAGGGGGTTTGAGGAACAAAAGGTTGAGTACATGAATGAAGCACCGACATGCTCAGCTGAAGTTCGAAAAATAACTCTGGCAATCATAAATTACTATCAATGGGAATGTAAAACCATTGTATTAAAACCGCTTATTTGCAAGGTAAACAAATAGGAAGAAATGTATATTTAAAACCACCTAGAGAAGAAGACAAAAGTGTTTGGAAATTAAAGAAAACCGTATATGGTTTAGGAGACACTGCTAGAGCATGGTACGACAGCATATCAGAGACACTACGGGACATAGATGTTAAGTGTAAACTGGAACTTACAATTTTCTATTGGAAAAGGGAAGATAAACTAAAAAGCATCATGTGTACTCTTGCTGAAGATTTTTGTTATGGGAGAGATGAAGAATTTCATAAAGATGTAATAAAAAAAATTAAAAGAAAGAATCAAAGTAGGTACTGAGGAAAGAAATCAATTTAAACATATAGGAATAAAGGTGAAAAAGATTGGAAGAGATATACTTTTAGATCAAATTCAATATGCAAAACAAATAGTGTCCTGAAAGAATAAGGTTTATGGAAGATGGAGAGCTCACAGATGAATTAACTGCAATACAGAGCCATGGTTGGAAGAATAAACTGGTTGTCGTAACATACAAGACCTGACATGTCAGTAGAGGTAAGATTCCTAAGTAAACAATTTTAACGGAGCAAGAACTAGTGACATGAGAAGTTTAATAAAAATAACAAAGAGAATGGAAGAGAAAAGTAAAAATTGCTTTAAATAGACTTAAGGAGGACAAATTTTACATTGGAGGTGTATGCTGATGCTTCTTTTAACAACGTAAGTGATGGAAATTCTCAAACAGGATATGTCATATGTATGACTGATAAAGAAAGAAATAAATGTCCTTTAATATGGAAATCAAAAATAGCCAAGAGTGACAAAGTCAACTATAGAGGCAGAAGCACTGAGAGTGGATGAAACATCTGAGAATGCCATAGCCATGAAGGGACCCTCCCCTCACCCCAGCTATGCACTTTATTTTTACGGCTTCATTTACTTGCAAATGATTTAAGAAAAATAAACGATAACAGTAACATCGATTAAGATAAAAACAGACAGTAAAACTCTAGAGAGGTCCATTAAATCGGTTAATGGAGCACTGAGCAGGAGATTGAGGATATATATGACAGCAATAAGAGAAA
>JABUQX010072916.1:72500-84756 GCA_015478945.1 Trachelipus rathkii
GGATAATAGGAGAGAAGAAATTGTATTTAGGATTTATGGATTTGCAACAGGCGTACAATAGGATTAATAGGGAAGCTCTATGACAGGTGTTAGTGATATGTTGTTGGTGGTAAGCTTCTGAATGGAATCAAAAGTATATATGACGATAGTGAAGAATAAATAGAGTCGAAAGTGATTGGTTTAATATTAATAGCAGAGTGAGACAGGGATGTGCTATGTCTTCTTGCCGATCCAATATGATATGATGACGTTAGAAAGAATTAATGGTAGGGTGACATAGGGATAGTGTTAGAATGATGGAGATGAAGAGAGTGGAGGGTTCCCTACCTATTATATGAGGATTGCTTTGGTTTTGTGTGGCGAAATCTGAAGAAGAGTTTTGAGAGGATTGGTAGAGAGATTTGGTAGGGTGTGTAAAAGGAGGGGTTTGAAAGTAAACGTAGAGAAGAGGAAGGTTATGGTTGTGAGTGAGGACGGTCCTTGGTGTGAAGTTATGTTAGATGGTGGGCAGCTCTAAAAGTGTCTGATTAATATTTAGGAATATATGTTTTGAATGAAAGGAGCGAATGATGCAGAGTGTAGCAGGAAAAATTTGTGAATGGCACTAAGGTGGCCTGGTGCAATTAAATGTGTGGATGTAAAGGGATAGTCTTGCATGCGCTAGTCTTACATGAATGTATGTTGTTACCCCGTGTTAATGTGTTTAGTAGTGGGACTATGGTCTGAATAAGAGGTATAGATTTTAAGTACATGTGTTCCAGATGGACAATCTTAGTGGCGTGTTGGGTGTGAAAAGAACTGATAAAATGAGGAATGAACGTAATTAGAGAGTTGTTTGGTGTGGAGAATGGGTAAATGGGAGAATAAATGAAAAGTACATTGAGATGTTTTGGTCATATGGAAAGGATTGGATGATAGTTGGTCGGTTAAACGATGTATAGTGGTGAGTGTGTTGGGAATCAACCGGATGGGAGACCGAAGAAAAAGGATTGAGTCAGAAAAGGAACGCCTGGAGGAGAGAAATGTGTTTGGCAGAGGCGAGAAGCAAGGTGCATAACAGGAGTGAATGGCTGGGGTTTTGTGAGGAGATATGTTGTAAGCGCACCTGGACCAGGAATGACACCCCACATTGAGAGATGTCATAGGGAGAGTCCATCACGGGTCTCGTGAAGCTCTAGGGTTTATTTTCTGACTGCGACGAGTTCTCACCAATTGGTATAAAGGGGCGGTAAGGCTGGGCTTGTCTTTTCTATTGCTTCGATTTTTTCTACTATTTTTCTGTTTCCGTGCATGTTCGCACCTTACCTCCAGTCTTGGGAAGAGAAGATGGTGATGATGATGATGATGAGATGATGATATTATATATATATATATATATATATATATATATATATAGATATATATATATATATATATATATATATATATAATATATATAAATATATATATATATATATATATATATTATAATATACCCTCATTTTTCATGTACTTGTACTTGATACCATGTACTTGTACCTTGGACAATTCTAGAGTACTTGTACTTTTACTTGAACAATTCTAGAGTACTTTTGTACTTGAAAAAGGTACTTGAACCCAAGCCTGATATATATATAATATATACTATATATATCTATATATTATATATATATAATTATATATATATATATATATATATATATATATAATCTATATAATATTATATATATAATATATATATATATAATATATATTAGTGATGTGCCAGAACTGAATACCAATCCCAATACCAATACCAATACTCCTCATTGATGCTACCTGCAATAACCATACTGTACATTTCAGCACTACCATACCATACTTCCTATCTGATTTGTTATATGTAAATTTTTTATGTACTGAAAAAGACAACCTATTATTTATATTTTATAAACTTTCGAACGGAAGTTTCAAGAGCATTAACATTTTGTTACTTTGCCTTTTTTTTTTTACCATTATAAGGACTGAACAGTATTCGAACATTTTGACAATACCATCAATACTTGTTCTAAATGCCAATACCTTTGGAGCTAATACCATATTACCATTACCGGCGGAAAAATGGCAATACCATACTTTGGCAGCATCCTAATATATATATATAATATATATATTATATATATATATATATATATATATATATATTATATATATATAATATAATATATATATAATATATAACTAGTTTCAGTAGTTCTTAACTACAAATAAATTGGCACAGGCTCTGAAAATTTGCAACTTCTGCAGCGCTTGTGCTGGACCTCCTGGGGGGAAATCATGGACCACAAGGACATGGAGGAGGAAGAGGACGTGTAGATATTAGTTTACAGTGTTTTAATTACAAAAAATAATTAAATGTGTTTTTCTTCCTTATAAATGCATGCTTTTATTATCGCACTAAAGTTTACTTCGCAAATGAATTTAGCGAACAGGCACCGGCCAGCGAAAAGTCGCAGGCACAAAGGCGCATTGATGTGACAAAAATATAGGCGCTAGGCGCACTAGGTCCGGCGGCAAATAGGCGCAGGGGGCACTCAAAAAATATTAAGTGCGCCCAGCTCTGGATTCTAAACAACTGAAGATTCGGGTTTCCTCAGTTTGGGCCAATATTCCAAAATTCGTATCCTATATATGGTCGTTTTCCTGAAGAGAATGGGCATTTATAGCTGAATAGGGGGGATGATGTAAATGGTCTAGAGTTCTAAATGAAATACCTTTATGCTCAGCACTACATATGGAAAGGCTTCGTATTGTCTTTCCTATGTAGGTGGCATCGCAGTCACCGCACTTGTAATGATATATTACTGATGAGCATAGAGGTAAAGGGAGTTTATCTTTAAATTTAAAATTTTTCCCAATTTTGTTTTCACTCGAAAATCTAAATCTAAATTTAAACTGTGTGAAGTTTGTTTTTGAAACCACATCAAGGCAACCTCGTATACAAGATATCCTTAAGAGTTGTTAATTTACCCTGAGATTTGTCTTTACATTTTGCTGAAAGTAATTTCGAAAAGTTGAGTCAATTATAAATTCTGGGATTCATCAGAAATAATGTTTTCAGGAAATCAAGTTCTTTTGTAAAATTAACATAAGATGACGAAATTTTGTATCCCCTGTCAAAAAGAGTTTTAATTAAGGTTTTAAAAATAAGAGGAATGAAAGAATACAATTTTGTCGACAATCCAGTAAAAGTATATATAGCGAGATGGTGAATGATTGATCTTGGAAGTTGTGTAACAAAAAGCGTTTAAGGAGTATAGTTCCGACGGATTGGAGGAGAGCAATAATAGTTCCCCCGTATATAAGGGTAGGTGGGATAAGGTAACTGTAGGTATTATAGGGTAATTAGTTTATTGAGTGTTGTAGGGAAGATATATTCTGGTATTTTGGTAGAAGAGTGCGTCGATGACTGAAGGACTGATTGGTGAAGAACAAGGTGGTGCGTTTAGAAGTGGATGTGTGGTTCAAATATTTACATTGAAACAAATGATTGGAATGAGGAAGAAGAAGAGTAAATTGTATTTGGGTTTTAATGGATTTTCAACAGGCGTACGATAGCATTAATAGGAAAGCTCTATGGCAAGGTGTTTAGTCATATATGATGTTGGTGATAAGCTTCTGAATGGAATCAAAAGTATGTATGACGATAGTGAAGCGTGTGTAAGAATAAATAGAGTCGAAAGTGATTGGTTTAATATTAATAGCAGAGTGAGGCAGGGATGTGTAATGTCTCCTTGGTTATTCAATTTGTATATGGATAGGGTTATGAAAGAATTAGAAGTGGGTTGGCAGGGGATGGTGTTAAAATGATGGAGAATGGAAGAGAGTGAGGGATTCCTACCTATTATATGCGGATGATTTGGTTTTGTTGCGATCTGAGAGACCTTTGAGGATTGGAAAGAACTTTGGTAGGGTGTGGTAAAAGAAGAGGTTTTGAAAGTAAAGGTAGATAAGAATAAGGTTATGGTTGTGAGTGAGGACAGTCCTCAGTGTGAAGTTATGTTAGATGGTGAGTAGCTGGAAAAAGTTTGAGTTTAAATATTTAAGATAAATGTTGGATGAAAGGGGAATGGATGGTGCAGAGTGTAGTAGAAAAGTTGAGAATGGCAGGAAGGTGGCTGATGCAATTAAATCGTTGGTGGATATAAAGAGACTAAGTCTCGAGTGCGCTAGGGTCTTACATGAGGGTATGTTGTTACCGGTGTTAATGTATAGTAGAGACTATGGTCTGGAATAAGAGGTATAGATCTCAAGGTACATGTGTTCAGATGGAAATCTTTAAGGGTGTATAAGGTGTGAGTGAGAATTGAAGTAAAAGTTGGGAACGAACGTATAGAGAGTTGTGTGGTGGAAGAAAGCGGGGGGTAAATGAGATTAATAGAGAAAGTGTATTGAAGATGTTTGGTCATGTGGAAAAGATGGGAGATAGTCGGGTGGTTAAACGGATGTATAGGTTGAAGTGTGGGGGAATCAACCGGCTGGGAAATACCGAAGAAAAGTGGATTGAGTCAGTAAAGGAATGCTTGGAGGAGAGAAATGTGAGTTTGGCAGAGGCAAGAGAAAGGTGTTAATAGGAGGTGAATTGCCGGGGTTTTGTGATGGTGGGGTATGGTTGTGCCCACCTGGGCCAAGGGATGAAACCCACACTTTGCGAGATGCCATAGTGAGGGTCCGTCACGGTCCTGTGAGGCTCTAGGGGGATTTTCTGATGCGACGAGTTCTCACAAAAAGGTATAAATGGGGCGGGCTGAGCTTTCTTTTCAACTTGCGTTATATTCTTTTAATACTTTTCTGTTTCCGGGTGCATGTTAACGCTCCTTACCCCAGTCCTTGGGGATGAGAAGGTGGTGATGATGATGATGATGACTATATATATAATATATATATATATATATATATATATATATATATATATATATATATATATATATATATATATATATATATATATATATATTATATATATATAAAAATAAATAAAAATATTATATATATATATAGTGTTATATATTAATATATTATATATAATATAAATATATATATATATATATATATCTATAATTAAAGATATAATTAGATTGAGTGTCCTCTTTCTTATAATCAGACTCTATAGTTTAAATAAACAATAATTAACGTCAACCACTTAAAAAACTTTTAATTGAAATAAAATTATGATTAAACAATGATAGTTTTCGTTTTCGGGACCTAAAATAGCTCGGTCCCCTCTTCAGAACTAAAACTAATTTGTAAAAAGAATTTAAACAATTTTAAAAATTACTTATAAACACAGTGTAAAAAGGTTACAGAGAAAATTATAGGATGGCGTCCCGTTCTCTTTCTTCTTATTCATTATTTATCTAATATTAAGGATTCACTCCTATCTTTTATGAATTTTTTGGTGATAGAATCAAAATTGAAAAAACCTTCGGACAAATTAAAATTATTTCTTGTGGATATAAAAAATGATTCTAACATCTGATTTAAATTTTTATCTTTGGAGGACCGAAATAAAAAATATGCTCCATCCCAATCCATAACATGGTCTTCACGGGTCATATGTCCAAAAACTGCACTGCTTTGATTTCCTCTTCTGACTTCTCCCTTGTGCTGGTCGATTCTGATTTTCAAGGACTTTAACGTTTCTCCATAATATGACTCACTGCACATATCACATGGAATGTGATAAACACCTCCCATAGCCTCTCTTTTAGTGGTATTATTGATAACTAAGATACCGTGAGAGAGTCTAATGGAAAATTAAAGATCAAATTAATGTTAAACAATGCTTAAGCATAAACTTAAGATCCAAAAGAGGCGGAGAAAACGGTACCACTTTAATATTTTCCAAATCAGAAGAAAACTCTCCTCCTGATTTGGAAAATATTAAAGTGGTGCCGTTTTCTCCACCTCTTTTGGATCTTAAGTTTATGCTTAAACAATTGTTTAACATTAATTTGATCTTTAATTTCCCTGAGACTCTCTCACGCATCTTAGTTATCAATAATACCACTAAAAGAGAGGCTATGGGAGGTGTTGTTTATCATATTCCGTGTAATATGTGCAGTGACTCATATTATGGAGAAACGTTAAAGTCCTTGAAAATCAGAATCGACCAGCACAAGGGAGAAGTCAGAAGAGGAAATCAAAGTAGTGCAGTTTTTGGACATATGACCCTTGAAGAACATGTTATGGATTGGGATGGAACATGTTTTTTATTTCGGTCCAAAGATAAAAACTTAAATCAGATGTTGGAATCATTTTTTATATCCACAAGAAATAATTTTAATTTGTCCGAAGGTTTTTTCAATTTTGATTCTATCACCAAAAAATTCATAAAAGATAGGAGTGAATCCTTAATATTAGATAAATAATGAATAAGAAGAAAGAGAACGGGACGCCATCCTATAATTTTCTCTGTAACCTTTTTACACTGTGTTTTTATAGTAATTTTAAAATTGTTAAATTCTTTTTAGAAATTAGTTTTAGTTCTGAGGAGGGGACCGAGCTATTATAGGTCCCGAAACGTAAACTATCATTGTTTAATCAATAATTTTCATTTCATTAAAGTTTTTTAAAGTGGTTTTTAATTAATTGTTATATATATATATATATATATATATATATATATATATAATAAAATACCTATGATATATATATATATATATATATATATAATATATATATATATATACTATATATATATATATATCATGGCGTTGCCCATTCAGGGCATGCCAGCATGCTGACCAAAGAAATATAGAATTTTGCTAAATTCTTATTATATATAAAAAAAAATGCTTACAAACTAATAATAAAGAACAGAAAACAAAATTACTAAATTACTGGATGTTATAACTCGTTATATAACATTTTATAAATTTATTTTTATATTCAACAATGCTCTTCAACTTATGCAAACGTGACAGTTTCTCATTGAGGTATGCATTTAAAATATTCTCCAGCAGCGACTGCGTTATGGGTGAATTTCTTTATTAATCAAGGACGAAACAAATAGCTGTACTCAATAGCCATGACACCAGATTTCCACTCGTAACAGGTGTATACCAAGGTTGATAATTTTAAAAAATTCCCTTGTTTTTCCCTGTTCTCCAAATTTTTCCCCCTGGACTAAAATAAATGATAAAAACATTATTTTATCTTTGCTATCAATAAGGAAACATGAAAAAATGAAAGCCCTCCAGAGCCCACCCTCTAACCATCCCAGTAAACAAATTTTCTTTCAACACTTATATTAAACTAATGCTAGCATGACAGTTTCTCATTGAGTTAAGCATTTAAAAATATCTCAAGCCAGCGACCGGTTTACGGGTGGAAATTCCTATTATTTAATACAAAGGAAGAACAAAAGCTGTACTCCATAGCATGAACACCAGATTTTCGCAACTCGTAATACAAGGTGTATACAAAAGTTGAAATTTTTAAAATCCCTGTGTTTTCTCTGTTCTTCCAAATTTTCGCCTGGACTAAAATAAATGATAAAAAACATCATTTTATCTTTGTTATCATAGGAAAGATTTGACAAAATCGATAAACCTCCAGATGCCCACGCATCTACCCATTCCCAGTAAACAATTTCGTTGGCCAGTCTTTCATAAATTTAAATGACCTCATACAATTTGACATTTTATAAGTGAAATTTATATTTGCATTGAAATTTTTTAAAGAACTTCCAAAATAATTTATATAGCCAAAGTTATGAACACAATCAATTAATTTTCTAAATATCTGCCAAATATGTTTACCAGGTCCCTGCTTTTGCTTTTATTTTTTCCCTTTTCTTTTACTTTATTCAAAATAAAAATTACAAAAACAAAGGTACACAAATATATAAACATTTGCACATTTCTCTTCTCTAAAATAAAATAAAAATATTTTTCCTTTTCTCTAAAACAAATAACAAAATTATTTAATTCTAAACTAAACCTACTAAATAAGTACATTAATCTTAAAAAAAAAAAAAGTTTATGACTGTTTAAGAAAAGCTATTTTCTCTTCTAAAATATGAAGTTATTTTTTGGTCTCTTTGACAATATTTTTCTTAACTTCTTCAGCCTCTTTAATCTCAGCTGCTAATTTCCTTTTTTTTTTGCACCTTCCAGAGTTTCTGCTTCTTTGGCACATAGTTTTCATTTTAAGTATGTCTTATACTCTGAAGAAGCGTTGCGGCAGTATGACATCATCTCATTTGTAATACAATAATCAATCCCTCCAGTATTTTTCATTTCTTCAGCAATAACTCTTCACGCAAATTTTCTTGTAGACAATGTTTGTTTGTCGAGAAACCTCTCTCTACAGAAGCATTCCCATGAAATGATGAAAGAATCAGTTACAAAGTTTTTTGTTTCTTTTTTGAATATTTACATTTTTAAAAAAATTGCATGAAAACGTTGACTCGCGTCTATCTTCTTCTCATAAAATTTTTCAGAATTCATAGGACATAGAATTATAAAAAATACCAAAGTTCATAATCCTCATTTGATTAATCAGCCGGGAACCATCAATTCACTTGATATCAATGAATTTTTCAGCACACATATTTTAATTCTTTCAGAGTTATTAGAAAGCATTACCTTCGGTGACAAACAACTTAATGCCTTGTGATGGAATATTTAAGAGGACTTCTTTCTACATTAACTTCTGGATAAGTACTTGCAAAGAATAGACATACAATCTTCTTCTATAATTTTCTGGAGTTTTGCAGCCTTCGAGGTGGCATTTCTAATCCCTCTTTGCGTAATGATACAGGTCCATATTTTCTGCATTTATGAATTTTTTTTTATCTCATTAGTTAATTTTCATTAAAATCTTTGACGTCTGAATCAATAAATGTCCGGTTTTTAGAATTCTTTCATTAAGTTTAACTAGTGACTGAGATCAATCATCAAAAGGGTGCAATGGGTCTTCCACGTTGAAACTTCAATAGAAATCTTTTTTTGACGAGCTACTGCTTGGAAAAAAAAACAAATTTGCATGTAATAAGGGATCCTTTAAATATGATTTCACCTTTCCAAACACTTTTGAATTTTTCAATTCTCCAACTTCCTCCATGTACTTTCGAAGTCTTGGAAGCAATCGAATGGCTGTTGTTGTGGCATTTACAATTTCAACCCATCTTGTCAAACAAAATTTAGCAGGAAACTCTTCAGAGCCTGTTATTTTTATGAATGTTCCCCTTCTAGTTGGAAAATCGTTTAAATAAATAATAAGAAGCCCTTAAGTATTAATAAATCCCACTTTGTAGCTTTATGACCAGTTTTGAGAGCTCCATGGACAATATGCAAAGAGCAACTTCCAAATTCAATCAATCTTGGAGCTTCGGAACAGGTATTTAATGCTACTTTCAACAAAGACAACATTTTCCAGTTGATATTAGGTCCATCCTTGAAATACTTGTGAGATAATGTTAGTTCATCAGTTGTCATAAGATCTGCTTGATGATTTTCTATAAGATTGTCAGCATGACGTGGGTCGGTAAGGAAATGGAGAAGTCAGTATAACCGAGTGGTTATGAACACGTAGTTTAAGGTCTCAACCTCACATATATTTATTTGAGGTTCCTTTTGTGCAATCTTTATTTAAATGCCTTCATCATGGATATTGATATTACTAAGAAGTATTTCTCAATACACCACATTTTTTAGTTAAGTAAGGGAGCTAAACGCAAATACACCATAAATAGGAAAAGTTTATCTTTGCACACACCAAAGGACTGAGCTTTCCTGCGAATCAGAATATCTTACTAAATTATCTTTGGGCCACAATCAGAAGCCTATTGGAAATATGAGCTTGATTACCAGTCAAACTCCACATTATTTCAGCTTTCGTACATATTTTGCCCCCCTTGGGGGGGGGGGGGCCCCTTAAAAAGAAGAAATCCAAGGTAGAACCAACTGAGGCTCCCTGAGAAAAAGAACTTGATGCAGAATTATTCGTTTGCAACTGCTTAGAATTAATTGAACAGTACCCAGTACTTTGCTTAACAAAATTGTTCATCATGTCCGGCTAGCTGGAATTTAAGCATTTAGTGATGGTCTGGTGTTTCTTGCTACTTGCATGACTTTTAATGGATCTTGTTGCCATATTGAAAAGGCAAAATTCTTTCTTGCAAGTAGATGCACAAAGCGTAATGTTCCGATTTCGCTTCTCTGAGCCATTTTTACCATTCTGGATGCAGAGTGGAGCCCAGCCATTGTAAATTAAAACTGGCTTTATAATAGTTTTTTTGCTATCTAGTATTTAAATATTATTATATATAACAAATTAATTCAATTCTTTAAAATAAAAAAAGAGAAATTAGTTAAATGCGCTGATACTGCAGATGAATAAATTTTAATAAAAATAATATTATAAAGATTCAATAAGTCAAGAAGTATAAATTCTTAGGCTAAGAAAAAGTTGATATATAAATTTTTTACTTAATTTTACTCCATATTGGAACTTATCAACAATTTAAATTCTAAGTACTAGGATGAGGAGAATCATGAATGATATTCTTGTGCTCTTTACTTTCCTCCTCCTTCAGAGACAAAACACCTTTTTAACATCCCTTGAGCCAATTGAGCTTCTTAAGATCTCCCTTTTTAAGAGAATTTCGAAGTCAATATGTGCTTCACTATACTTCTTTAGGGGTAAGCAAAATGATGCCTGATATAAATTGGATAATTTTATTTTCCCTGTGTTTTCCCTGTTTTCCCTGCACACTTTTCATTTTCCCTGTGTTTTCCCTGTTGGTATACACCCTGATATATATATATATATATATATATATATAACAGATATATATTATATAAAAATATATATATATATATATATAAATAATATAATATATATATATATTATATATATATATATATATATATATATATATATATATATATATATATATATATATAATTTATTATTATTTATCACCAAAGCTGATGTTATAATTTTAAGCTGAAACACCTAAGCATGGAGAAAAGATAAAACCCTGCCAAACGTACAAAGTTATCATTCTCGTATCTAATAAATTATGGGACTACTATATATTTGTCTTACTCAAATTCATTTATAACTTTACAATTAAATCAGTTGGAATATTGGATAATTATTTTGAGGGAAAAAATAATAAATAAATAAAAAAATAGTGAAAAAAAGGGGAAAATGTGATTTTGCTTAGAGCGACATTTTTATTTCAAAGTTAACGGCATTACTAAGCCTTTAGTCTTCTTCAGAGCTTGGTGTGCTTAGTTACATTTTTTTGGTGTCGAAATTTTTTAAAGTTTTACGAAATCTTTTTCTTAAGAAATTATAGTTTGCACTGTAAAAAACCTAAGAGTAATGGATGCCGCAGAATGTGTTATTGAAGATCTTTTAAAAACAAGATTTAGTATGAGAAGTTATGAAGAAAAAAATTTAATTATTAAAAACGGAAGATTAACTCCATCATTACCAGACCTAAAAACCAAAGGAAATAATTTTGTAAGACATTTTCAAGAATGTCATTATGAGAAAAAGAAATGGTTGACTGGGAGTTCAAAATTAAATAGGCTTTTTTGTTGGCCTTGTTTGATTTTTTTCATCAGAAAAATCTGTTTGGAATGAGGGAGGATACACTGATTTAAATAATTTATACATCAGCATGCAAAAGCACGAAAGATCACAGCGACATATAAAGTCATATTTATTCCTTAAATCATTCGGTAATGTACGTGTGGATGTTATGTTGGATGAATAAAAAAGATTTGATGTCCAACAACACAAAAAAAGGTTGCTAGAAATAGAGAAATTCTTCGCAGGTTAATAGATGCGGTCATATTCCTAGGCTGTCAAGAATTATCTTTTAGGGGCCATAATGAAACAAATGAATCAAATAATCGTGGAAATTATGTAAAACTTCTGCAGTTGATGAGCCAGTATGATGAAAAATTAGCAAATCACCTATCAACAGCGACAATTTTCTCTGGAGTTTCGAACAGAATTCAAAATGATTTAATTGAATCAATTCAAAATGTAATTCTTAGGAAAATCCATTCTGAAATTTCTGATGCGAAATTCATTGCAATTCTCTTAGACGAGACATCAGACGTATCAAATATTTCAGTTATCTACTGTTTTACGATACCTTACAAAAGAAAATGAAATAGTAGAAAGATTCCTTGGTTTTACAGACGTAAGTCTTGACCGTTCGGCAGATGCTTTAGCTCAACATGTTTTTCGCTGCATAGAAAATATAAAA
>JABUQX010072917.1:0-2500 GCA_015478945.1 Trachelipus rathkii
GCACCTCCATAAAGGCCTCAGTGACACAACTTCCTCTTATCTCCGTCAACTCAACAAAACCTTTCGCCTCATTCATTCTTCACACCTTCATTTTTGCTTGTAACCGCCTGACATCACTATTCATTTCACCGTAATTACATCAATTCGCATTATTACCAAACAAGCCGTAATCATTTATATAGCTTAGATAACCCGCCCTCTGCATTAGCAGCCATCTTCATTCCAACCACATTTTCACTCTCCACACCTCATTTTTTGCTTGGTAACCGCTGCATCCTACCTTAATTCATTTCACCCAGACTCTACTAATTGAGTATTTGACATTCCTTAAAATTCCTACTTTAGTCAATTAATATACTCTTACACCCATATTCTTACTTTTGGCATTATTACTCTTACAACTACCGGCTGTACTCACTTTATTTACCGCTCCAACATCTTGTAATCATATCATTTTACAAATTCACTTATTCATCACTTAAATTTATTTGCTTAAAGTGCTTACTCACATAATTTTTACCTTTATAACTTCTTTCACGTAACTTTTTATAAACTTAAATTCTTCCCCTACTTCCTTCCTAATTTCTATTTTCCCTCTCCATTCATAATCCCCACTAACTTAATTTATGTAAAGTAAATGATAATGAAATGATGATGATTTAATAATATGGAAATGATTCCAACTTGTAGATTAAAAGCAATAACAACAATATAACTTACCTTTCCACACTTATCAATTGACTGCTTCTGATCCAGCATCAGATTTTGAGATTTTACGGCATCACTGATGAGCATCTCATCTTTGAAAACGGATTCCTTTTCCGATTCTCTAAACTCAGATTTTATAACAACTTCTTCTACCTTATTTTTAATGTATTCTCGTAAAGGGAAGTTTTCTTCATTGTCAGGAAAGCTCTTAAAATAAAATAAAAAGGATTTTAAGCAAGATAAAATTGTGCTAAACAACCATAATAATAATAATACTAGAATAATAAATCAATTAATAATAATACATAATAATAATAATAATAATAATAAGTAATAATTATAGAAATCATAATATAATAATAAGAATAATCACACTACCAATAAGGGAGGACGGTTAAATAGGGGGGGGGGGGCTTCTATATTTGGGACAGGGGCGTCATGTTTCTTCTACCTCACTTTCTCTCGTCCCGTCCTGTGTGTGCTATCATATTCCTCAACCCCCCAACCTCCGGGGAAAGGAGTAAGATAATATAATAATAATAAATAAAATACTATAATAATATATAATACAATAATAATAATAATAATAACTACATAATAATATAATATATAATAATAATAATAATAATAATAATAATAATAATAATAATAATAATAATAATAATAATAATAATAATAATAATAATAATAATAATAATAATAATAATAATAATATATTAATAATAATATATAATATATATATAGTATAGTAATATATATATATATATATATATATATATATATATATATATACTCACTACCTATAATATATATATATATATATATTATATATATAATTATATATATATATAATATATTATATTTATTCCTTCTTTTCCCCAAGAAACTGGGGTAAGGTGCGAGAGCTACATCAGAAAACAGAAAGTTAGAAGGAATATGACACATAGTCGAAAAGAAAGCCACCGTTAATGCCCCCCTATACCCTATTAGTGAGAACTCATCCCAACAGTCAGAAACTCCACCCTAGAGCTTTCATGGGACACGTCGACTGAACCGCTCACTATGGCAAATCGAGTCAAGTGTAAGGGTTCCACCCACCTGGCACAGGAGTAGGACGCACAACCATAGCCCGGCTTACAAAACCCCGCCATTCACCTCTATTATGCATGCACCTTTAAATTCTCGCCTCTGCCAACTCACATTTCTCTCCCAGAACCCAATCCCTTTAACTGACTCAATACCACTTTTCTTCGTCCTCCCCAGCCGGGATCGAAGTTACCAACACACTCACCACTATCACATTCCTGACTTTCAAACCAACTGACCTATCCATATCATCCTTTCCCCATGCAGCACCAAACTATCTCAACATACTTTCATTGGTATTCCTCCTCATTACCCCTTTTCTTCACCCACACTAACTCTCTAATACGTTCATTCCTCATTTTATTAATTCTTTCCACACCTAGCAACGCCCCTAACGAATGTGTCCATCTGAACATATTGAGCTTTAGATCTATACCTCTTATTCCAGACCATAGTCTCACTACTATATTTTAACACAGGTACCCTCATGCAGAACCCTAGTGCACTCAAGACTTAATCCTTTATATCCACTCAAACACACCTCGCGCCCATTTACACAACTTTCTAATACACTCGCATCATCTGTTCCCCTTTTTCATACAATATATCCTAAATAATTAAACTCAGACACTTTGTTCCAGCATGCTGGCACGGGCATCTAACATAACTTCACCTGAGGACTGTGCTCACTTCAACAAACATAACT
>JABUQX010072917.1:7500-15000 GCA_015478945.1 Trachelipus rathkii
TTCAGTTATTGGTGTACAATGCCTCTAGCAATAAATCAAATCTTTGTTTCCTTGTTCTGGCTGATGAAAAACTATAATAGATCCAATGATGAGAGCCATTGGACAGGCTTGTACTTCAGAGGGCATCTTTCTAAAATCTTTTCTGTCATTTTGATTTGCCCAGTCTGGCATTCAAGTTTGTCATTTAACCCTATTACTGAATGCATGCAGTTGTTGGTTGTAGCAGGCATTTTTTACTGGCCTTAAGAAATCTTTCCATAATATTTAAGTACGAGACATTGTAAATCTGTGAAAGCAGAGGAATGAACAAGGTTCAGTTGAACGTCCACCAACTGGTCGTTAAAAGTTAAGAAATTTTTTTTTGCTTGAGTCATTTTATAAAAAGAAATAATAAATACCTTCAACTGCAACAAAATAAAAATCCCTTTTGTCAAACCTCATTAAAAATAAAAGACACCTCAAAAGTAGGTAATTCCCTAAAAGAAAAAGAATATAAATAAGTTGTGTAAAAAGACGCACTTACCAAAGTCGGGCTTGAAGGGTTTCAGCTTCACTCGGAAGCGATGAACTTGGAAACAAACTTCTTTACGAACAGAATAGGAAGAATAGTAGGTATAGTGGAACTAAAAATAGAAAGAAACAGGATAGAAGTAGATTTATGGAATGTCATTCCTCGCCCATCCTTTTCATTCACTTATCAAATACATCTCTCATTCCACAATTATACAGTAAGGAAAAAAAAATATATCAAAAATATGTAACATGGTCCATGGATCATTCTTCATATGTTTGGAAATTTATTAAATTTCCCCTAGACATTTTTTTGACTTATAAAATTAAAATAATAAATATAAGAAATTTGGGTGGAGTCAAAAAATATAAAAGCATGTTCTTTTTGGTATTCAATAATGTTACTAATTTTTCTTCCATGTTTAAGTAATAGCAATTTTCTTTAAATACGCTAAATAAATACCGTATAATTAAAAAATTATGCATCTTGAAAGTCTAAGCATAGCCTAGGCAATATTTTGTAATAGTAAAGAGAGTTAGGTTTGTTTTTTGTGTGAGATTATAAATAAAATGAACTTATTAGATATAACAGAATTAAAGAATGTTGATTATACGTTATTAGCAATTTTGCAACACTATAAGCAAATTTCAAAGAAAAGAAGTGCCAAAAATGTTATAGCGATTGTCATTTGAACAAAAATTATTTTTTAGCCTTTAGATGTGAAAATAGAAAATGTGGCATTTTAATAAGAACACTCCTAACAACCTATCCTAAAATCTAACCTAACCTAAGCCTAACAACAATTTAACGTAACTTAACCTAACAACTTAATATATTAATAAAACCCTTATATTATAATTTTATAGTAATTTACAAAATAATGCATAAAAAAAATAATAAAACCCTTATAAAATTATTTTACTTTCAGGTAAAAATGAAAATTCTATGCAGGGGAAGAAGAAAAAGAAAATTTGTCACTCTACTTCGGAACCTTCCTATGGCAGAGAATTCACCAACCCGAAATTAGAATGGAGAAATTTTTAGAATCACTGTTAATTAAGAAAATCAATGTTAATACTGTTTATATATATATATATATATATATATATATATATATATATATATATATATATATATATATATATATATATATATATATATATATATATATATATATATATATATATATATATATATATTAGGGATGTGCCGAATAATGAAAAAGCTATTCGGTATTCTGCCTATTCGGCCAAAATACCAAATATTGGTATTCGGTTTTTTGCCGAACTATTACGGGCCGAAATTGAGCTTTGTAAGCAAATAATTACGCTCCCAAATATAAGGGAAAAGTTTATTTCAATTTAAAATTTAAATTTTAGAACTTATTTTCCAAAAAAAATAAAATATGCCAAATTTTGAAGCCAATATGGCGAAAATCTTTGTCATATCCAGACCCTATAAGGGCCTTTGACATTTTTTCAATATTCTAAAAAAATAGAATTCATTTAGGGATACGGGATAATGGACCAAACATAGTAGCTTGTATAAGGGAGAGTGGCTTGCTATCAATTTCATGTTTTATTCAAATGTTGCAACTATTATGCATTCAACGACAATATTATGTCAGAAGTCTTTTAAAAGATTTTTTATTTACTTGCAGAAGCACGTATCCTCTCATTTTCACCATTGAGCAACGGCAGCTGCAAAGCTTAAACTGGTTACAGATGCAGCTGATGTCAAACAGCATAAATTAATTCAGGACGTTTCTACACGCGGGACAGAACTTATGATATGCTTAAAGATTGTTTGAACAAAAGGTTCCCCTATCCATATACGCTGTGGAGATGGTATCGAAGTGAAATGTATGACTGATTTTGTGCAGATGGCAAAATATATTCCATTTACTTAAGCCATTTGACAACATCACTAACAAGCATTAAACGTGAAGTAGCAGTCGCCCAAGTGATCCCTTCCATTTTAGCAATAAATCAATTTTTAAATAAGGCTATTAAAAGCAAAGCTTCAGTGGAAAATAACACTCGTTGAAGAGCTTAAGAAATCAGTAGAAAAAGACTTTCTAATTTTCTATGTGATAAATCTTTGTGTGTAGCTTTCTTAGATCTGCGATTCAAGCTAATTTTTCAACATGAATCAGATGAATCAGTAAAAAATATGGTCGTTGAGGCATGGAAAGAAATGCATGAAAAATTTAGCTCCTGACTCTTCTGCTGACGATGATTCTTGTAGTGGGGAAAGTGAAGCTGAAAGGTTCCTTTTTCACTTCTTTAATGGATTGTTTTTAAAGAAATTGTTGCATCAAAATCGTCATACAGAAAAAGAAAGTGAGAGTGAAAAAAGAAAGTCCCAATCTTCTCCTGACGATGTGATTATTGTACATAAAAGTAAAAAGGCTACATACGGAATTCATAAAAATAAACAAATATATAAGTTTGCCTACTTTTGACCAGTGAAGACAATGATATTCCCTTCAATTCGTGGAAAAACACTGGAAATTTTATGAATTTGAAAAAAAACTAGCAATCAAAATACCTTTCAGCTCCACCGTCATCAGTCGAAAGTGAATAAGAATATTTAGAACAAGAGGAAATATTTATGAAGCCAAAGAAATAGGTTTATCCCTGACAATGAAGAATTGCATAATGTTGTCATCTTTAACCTTTAGACTTAATTCAAATGAAGTTTAGTGTTAATATCTTTAACTATGAACTTTTCCTATTTTCATTTAATTTTTTTAATTATGTGATGGTTTGCTATAGGTAGAAAATAGTTTTATTTACTTTTTGTGTTTATTATTTGTATATAACACTGGTAAACCATGAAATTTCTTGGACGGGGTTTCGCAATTGATTATTGGATTGTGCTTGATTCCCCCAAAAATGTAAATCGGTTTTTGCATATCACATCCCATTTGTGAGATATTGTGTGTAACACAGATTGTAAAATTTTATGTTTTTTCCTTTTTCAGAGGTCTATTACATTTTGGATATAATATATATATATCATATATATATATATATATATATATATTATATATTATATATATATATATATATATATATAATATATATATATATATATTATATATATATATATATATATATATATATATATATATATATATATATATATATATATTATATATATATATAAAATATCTAAACAAATATATAAATATATTTAATATATATATATAAAAATAAATAAAATTTCCTAAAATCAGATAATAGAAATAGCGATTATTATTATATATATATATATATATATATATATTGTATGGAAGGGAGAGAAACAAATCGCAATTAATGATATATGTCTTTGATAGATATATGTTAAACTCATATAATACAAATATGAATAAAGAGTAATTATGGGACAACGAATGAATGTAAATAGAAGGAAATGGGTTTAGTTAATAGTAAACATAACCTACGATGGTAGTAAACTTTCCTCTTCGTAGACGATCTATCTGTGCATAGCGTCCTGGATATCCTCATCAGCTCCAACAATAGTCGGGCCATCTTATATTGGATATCCCCTTGCCCTGGTAACGTTCTTCCATGAACTTTAGATCTTGATGGAAGCGTTCACCCTGCTCATCACTAACATTGCCTAGGTTATCCGGAAATTTTCTTAAGTGAGAAATGTAAGTAGTGCGACTTTATACTCATTCTACAATCCAATGAGAAATGAAACTGTCTAGGCAGTTCCTGTAAAAATGTATAGTTAGTGGTTCTCCGGCTTTTCCGTTCACCCAGAAAATTTCTGTTGCTACAATATGAAAGCATTCCACGCTCTTGCCTCTAATACATTCATTGTTGTAGCAAAGGCAGCATCAACGGAGGAGTGCCCGTATTTGTGGGCCATCAAATATACCAGTTTTTTTCTTCTCATCACTCAAGACCAGGAAACGTTGAGCATAATATATACCGGAAGCATTCACCATCATGGTCCACGGCCTTCACAAATTGTTTCATCAACCAAGTTTTATGTGTGTATTGGAGGTAAGATGATGTTTTCTCTCTGTACAAGTTGTTCACGTACGATGTTCCAGTCACCTGGCGTCAAGGTTTTCCCTTGGTGCCATTCTCTTTTGGTCCAGTTTTGGGGAATCCCCCCCCTTTTGGGAAAACGCCCCCCCCCGGGGCTGTCCCCAATAGCACAGGAAGCTAGGGATAAAAATTTGGTGAAATTGCTTGCCTGACCGAGCAAAATGTTTACCATTTTGAGGTCAACGCATATTTACCATCCATGTACCGATATTATAGCATCTCCAATACTGTCTTGATTTTTGCATAACTCCTCTCTCATCGTACCGAGTACCCTACTGGAACCGAAGCATACCTGTTGCCGTTGTGTGTAACAACACACATTTTAAACTGCTCTTGGAAGTGTCAATAAACAGTCGCCCCCACACACCTGCATCGTATGCTGGGAGTCCAATAGCCGAGGTAGTAGGCCTGAACTTCACTGCACCACAAGGTTTACATTTGACTGGAAGAGCCTGCCGCAGCTCTTGCTTCTCTGTTACGATAAAATGTTTACTCTGTGCCATGGTTAAGTCAGTCATTTTTTCATGGCAAGCCTCGAAGCGCAACAGCTTCAAGGCAACTTGAAAAATACAACTCTCAATACAAAATCGTTTCAGTTCACCCTGGGTGAACAATGACGGGCCATCCGACTGTATTTCAGATGGATGATAGACATCATCCAGGTCATTGGCATCCATACATGTAGACATACTAAAGTTACCACATGCTTCCCGAATATCGACCGCAGTAAACTTGCTGCTACTGTAGATATATGCGGAAGGTAACGTCTATACAGCCTACGTAGTGCGCACATGAATTTTGTCATTCCTAAGGAATATGCAAAAAATGGGATCCATGATTGCACGAAAACGGGATGTGATACAGCAAATCCGAGAATATACTCAGGTAGAGTAAAAATGGGACACTTTTACATTTTGGGTTATAACTACAAAAGTGTTAATGCTGCTAGCAGAATGGATAATATCTTAAAATATAAGGCATAAACTCGTCTACATTATATGTGGAAATGGCATGTTAACAAAGCTCCTATTAAAATTTATTGTAAAAAAACTCATGTTCCATTTTTTGCCCATGATTCTGGTAATAGTTGGAACGGGTGAGGGTAATAATGGAACTATATTATATATATATATATATATATATATATAGTATATATATATGATATATATATATATATATAATATATATATATATATATAAATATATATATATATATATATATATAATATAATTATATATATATATATATATATATATATATATGAGATTACCTTTTCCAAAATGAAGGATGGTAGATTTCCAGAGCTGATTTTATTAATGTCGATCAATCTACAGGTGTGATTTTTGTAAATGGGTAAGATAACCAGGGTAGAGGATGGAGGTTCAAAATAAGGAGAGGCAGGGTAAAGAACGTTGGTTGGTTAAAAAAAAAAAAAATAAAAACTAAAAAAATTTGAGCAAAGCTTCAGAAGCTTTAGGGTCTTCAAATTTGAATACCCCTTTCGTTATATCTTCTGGCACCACTGGGCCATAAAATATATATTTTACATCCACCATTGCAATGGCATCCTTCTCAACCTCATTAATCTCCACCCATCTCCATTCTTCAGGAGAGCTCGAAATTGTTTTCTTCTTTAGAAACCTCATTTCGACCTGCGAAATAGGGGCATCTTCATCATTACTGAACACCTTTAACACCTTGCCCCAGTAATATGTTTGTCAGGGAATAGCATAATAAACAGCATAATACTTTTGTACACTGTCATCTGTTATGATGGGTTTGGTGTAGTCACTTTGACCGTTTTGAATCTTCTTTGAAGATTTTCCTTTCCCTTTTCTTTTCCTATGTTGATGGAAAGTGTTGGTTTTGAAGGTAGAGTTTTTTCTTGCTCTTTCTGTATCTGCCTTTCTTCAAGATTACCATCATGTTCCTCTTCCTCCTCTGAACTGAACACCTCTTCACTAAACTCATCTGTACTGGGAGACATTTCAATATCTGAATCAGAATCATCTGATGACATCACCATCCTCCTTTTTTTCCCTCTACTTTTGGATTGTTGCATTCCTGATGTTGTTGGTTTATTTTCATTGTTTTTCATATTTCTTTTAGTATTTCCTTTACTCTCTTCTTTTTCTCTGTCTGCTATTACTTTTAAGCAATTTGTATGCACCATTAGTCCTGCTTCTTTCTGTAGAATTTTTCTTGATGGTTTTCCAACTATTTTTGGCTTTCTGCATTCTTTTATGACATGTTCGAGGCTTTTCCTGCTAGGTGTACAGGTGCAATTCTGATGCCTTCTTGACAACTCCTCAAGTAAATCTTTTGCTGGCACATTTTTGAGATGCTCAGTCCATTCACTGGTCTTGTGTCGCTTGCAAGTGATTGTTGTTGAAGCACTGATTACTTCTTCACTCAGTTCTGTTGGTAATTCAGTAGGTGTTGCCAAGCTGTTTTCAACTTCAACATTAGTATTTTCCTCTTCAGGATTCTCTTCCAGAATTTGATTTGATGGTATATCTGGCCTGTTATCCTCCAGAAGTGGTTGACCTTTGCTTACCCATGCTTCATACATTTGTAATTTGACTTTCTTAAATCTGTCAATATCATATTTTTTTTCATCAAATGGGTAAATACCAGACAGCCCTTTATTCCAAACGGAACAAAGAATGAGCCCAAAGATATCTCTTGCTGTTCTTTGTTTTCCCCCTGTTGAATTAACGAATTCTGTTAATTTGGTGTCATAATAATTTTTCAAGGGTGAGAAACAGGCCACATCTAGAGGTTGCAAGATATCAGTACAATGGGCTGGTAATCTCATGATAGTTACCGTATATTTTCTTTTTCAGCAAGTTCTATTGTTTTAATGGATGTATGGCTCAAATGGCCATCTAACAATACTAGCAAAGGTCATTCAGTGA
>JABUQX010072917.1:17500-19878 GCA_015478945.1 Trachelipus rathkii
ATTATTATTATTATTATTATTATTATTTTATATATATAATAATATTAATAATACTATAATAAACCTTTATATCTACTGGTATAATGTGTTCTTATGTTCTTGATTGTCATTCTAAAAAAATAATGATTGGACACTAAAAAGAGATTTTAGATAGTGTTCATGAATGCAAAAGAAATCAAAATTAAAAAACATCAAATAACTCAATAAAATATGAATGTTATATTTAAATTACTGTAATTCATTTTCTTAGTTTTAAATTGCCTTCATATTGATAACAACAGAAACAGCAGTTTGAAATAGGGATGCACCAATAAACTAATCAGATAGTTACTGATTAATTAATGTGCAAATAATTACTTTTATATGTTGTATATGCTTATTATGATTATCCATGTAGTTTTTATTGTTATGTTATAACATAACCATAAAAACTACATGGATAATCATAATAATCATTATAAATGCAGGCTTTGAAAAATATAATTCTAATCAATAGAAATGTTGTAAAATACTTTAACCATTCTGCTTAAGTAGTTAACAAGCTGATGGAAAGCAAATAAGGTAGCTTTAATTAATTACGAATGCTTCTTTGTATTGGAATTCAACATGCTTGGAAAGAAATTGAACAGGGAAAATTCCCCTTTTGCATATACGGTACTATAAATACTAATATCTGGCCTGTTTCTAATATTTCTAAATTTAAGTTATTTCTCACCTTGTTTTATCTGTGATTCCTTTCCTTTTTTAAATGTTTTTCCTTGACAATGATCTTATGCAGTATTTTATATTTTCAAGACATTCTTTTTGTATAATGTTACCCAGTTTTTATACCATAGTCTACCCGATCACCATATATACTGTATCCAATGAACGATATTGAGACTTCAAATTCTCCCATTGTCACCCATTAACAGTGATCAAACACTATAAATTAGAAGGCTTTATTTTAAATAATATAAATTTCATTAACAACAATAAAAGATATTTTAAGAGGGTTGTCTTTTCCAGTAAGATTGTCTCAAAAAATTAATTTAAAAAAAAAAATGCTTTTAATTGTAAACGGTAAAATGCTATAAAAAAACTATCAATGTATTTAATTATCTTCATCACCTCCATTAAGTTCTTATCAGTGGCGTCTTGCATAAAATATTTTTCAATGTATAAAAAAAATGTAATAATTATTATCTAAACATTTACTGTAAGTGAAAAGCCAATAATAATAATAATAATAATAATAATAATAATAATAATTAATAAATTACAGTAAATGTGAAAAACAAATGTTCAATTCTATTTACGCCTCAAACATTTATGCCAAATTTATTGATTACTGTTACAAATCCTTATGTGAAAAAACTGGTTAATATTTAAAATTCTAAACACAAAAATATGTAGAAATTGCCCATTTTAAATTGTAAAAGCCCTAGTCATAAAAAAGTTAAAGAAATGCTGTTTTTTTTTTTCATTTGTCAGGTTTTATATTTTCATTCCTTCTTTTTATAATAATTGTTTTTTTAATTCTTATGCAAAGGATTTAAGATTATAATTTTTTTATTTATTAATTTTTAAAATGATTTTATGAATTGAATTTTATGATTATAAACTTATAATTGAAAGCTTTTTATTTCCATTTTTATTTTTCTTCTCTTTAAACATCCATCAGTTGTTGAGTGCTTAGTTTTATATTTGTTCTATTTTTTCGGTGGAAAATTCATTCAAAAACAATCTTATTTCTAGTTACTGTATATAAGTCAAAGAAAGCAATCTGGTGGTAGTTTAATTTTTTTTCTCTTATTATTATTTTTTATATACCTATTTTAAAAATTTGCATACATTTAAACTTTATAAGAAGTTATTTATGTGGTAAATCTAATTTATAAGAAATTCATGTGATAAATATAATTTTTACCTTAAATATATTTTACAAAAGCAGAAAGGAAATAATTATATATATATATATATAATATTATATATATTAATATATATGATATAATAATATATATACATATATATATATATATAATATATATATATATATATATATAATAATATATTGTATAATATATAATATATACCGGGTATATATATATTATATATATATATATATATATATATTATATATATATATATATGAGTTCATGGTAGCCTAGTGGGAGCTCAAGCAAGTCTTTTCTGCTACCTGAATGGAGTAACATGGATTTGGATCATAGATTGTTGGGGACGGACCTGGAGGTGAAGACCAGAAAAATTGCAGAATAGAGAAAAGAAATGTGATTAAAAGTGGAGTCACTGAAGGGGTGTGACAGGAAAAGGGAATATATTGAAATATTAAGCAAGGACCTAGAACAATTAGAAGGAGTAGAAGAGATGGGGAGATA
>JABUQX010072918.1:0-13373 GCA_015478945.1 Trachelipus rathkii
AAAACTATATACTAAATATAAGTATATTAAAAAAGGGGGCGTGAAAGCAGCATTGAGGTCTTTCTATTTCGATAACTTAGAGTCATACATTCTTTCAACAAATTATTCTGTTTTTCCAGGTACTTGATGAAATGTACAAGAGGCTGAGGTGATGAATTAATTGTCAATTCTAGTCAATTACCGATTATATAAATAGATGATATTCTAGTATTAGTATATTAATAAGAAAATTTAATAATAATAATAAGTATTACATATTTTAATTTAAGTTTTTTCTTAGGGAATTTCCAATATTATAAGATTTAACTACTCTATATATTATATTGGCTACTCTAAATAAGCAAGCAGCGAAATCTCCGAAAAATTATATTTTATATGTGTCAGTTATCTCACATGCGATCTGAGGTGAGGATGTATAGTGTCGCGGATGAGAGCGTGTCGTCAAGTCAGAAACACGATTCTTGGTGTTAGTATCTATATTTTTATTCAGGTTAATTAACAAGTATTCAGAACGGTGAGTGTCAAAAATTTAACTTATTAATTTAATATGCTTCTTCTTTATTTGATTTTCCAATATAAAATGTAGACAAAGAAAATTACAATAAGTAAGATACATGGAAAACTGTTAAATTTTGAACAAACTTAGCTACATAGACCTTAAAAAAACGATTTGTATTAGTTATAAAAAAATATAAATTTGTAGAAGATCTAGCATAAGATAACATAGTAAAGATCTGTTTTAAACGATTATATTATTATACGACAAATACAGCAAAACCATCAAAATAGATACGTTAGTATTAGTATATCGTATTATTATAATCGCCGTCATATCTATTACGAGAACATATCCATTTTTATAGTATACATATTCTATGCACTCAATATATTATTAGATCTATAAAAAAAAAAAAATTACTAATATATCTCTTAATAAGATATCGGGAGGCTACAGTTTTTAAATTTTATATTTGCTACTCAAGAATCCGAATAGTTAAGTAAGTACGATTAAAGGTTACCTGAATAATCTCATCAATAAAAATGAATAACTCTTCCCCTAAAACCACAACTACATCCCTCATACGTCCTTACAAGTGTTGTATATGTTGCATTGCCATAAACAACTCTTGGAGTCTTGTTTATTCATAACTCTCTGTGATCAATGTTACGGTATATACATAAACTACCAAGGGGTCAATGTAAGCAGTAGAGATTAAATCAATCATACCGTTAAATCGGCGCATCCAGGTAAGCAACAATATTTCTGCAGAGTATCACGTCCGAATCTAAAGATAAATGATAAAGTACACTTAATTCAGTCTTAAGCGTTATTAATGACTGTATTCAAGACACTTCAATTTATCACAAATAACACTACGCTTGTTAACTCTAAACCTTCCGGTAATTACACTATTCTACTTCAATACAGACTTCTATCCGTTAAATACGCTTCCATTATATTTCAATTTGCACCTCCCGCATAACTGCTTCATAAATCGAATATCATTCACATATATGAATCCCTTTCATGAAACAATACACCATCAGAATAAACGTTTCAATTATAGTACTCATATCTATCATACATAACAGATGTTGCCATTTAATTAATTTAGTGTGCAGCAGCCTGTTGGCAAGCCCAATAATAGACAGTAAAACAATTATATTACAATATTCTCTTGTAATAAATTCTTTTTTCAATCATCCTTAATTACACTGTAATATTTATCATCCATCACATCCTCTACCACTTCTAAATGAAAACTTGTCTCGCCAAATCAGTCCTCAAGTCATCGAACGAACAGTCATATATCTTCCCTACACCTCAAACTAATTTGTTTTTGTTTGTGGTGTGCGTGCGTGTGTGCATGCAAAAATAGATAGAAACTAATAGAGTATTAGACCAAAGGAATTGTGGATGAAGATAGACTATAACGGAAAAGCGGAATGGGTAATAATAAACACACATGAATGTGTCAAACCAGTTTAGGTATTGAATGGTATTAAGACATATGATGGGGTGGATTCTAATTACAAGGGAGTACATAAGTTAAACGTAAAGATGAGGCGATATATGTTGAGAGGGGGCGGAAAGGGGATATGTGATAAATAAACCAGTATTTGTGTTGAAGATGAATCGCAGCGCTAATGTGTGGAATGAGGTTAATTCAGAAGGTACGATGGAATTCTCTTCATGAAGTCGAAAATATGATAAGGATGTATTGTTTAGGACTAGTGTATATGGATGCTTGTAAAATTAAGATGTGATGTGCAGGTGCCCTGTAACGGGGAAAGACATTTCTAACTATGCATTTTCATTGGCCTGATCAAGAGGTGATGTTAATTTGTTGTTAGGATTTGCGAGGCAGTGTAAAGAAGTGTCTATATTGAGATAAGGGCTACTTAAACGCTCTGGAGGCAGAAAGGAGGTAACCTAGGTTAGATGGGAGTGTCTGAAGAACGGTAGATCTTCAGGTATAGATAGAGAAATATAGATATTGGTTGTAAAATATGATCCATCTTTTTGAATAAGCTAGTCTTATGGTTGAATTGTACTTTAAATTTATTTTAGGCACCCAACATATCTGCGTAATTCAAGAGAGAATTAACTGTTTATAAAATACTTTGAGATAATATATGATATATAATATTATTATGTTACAATAAATTTTTCAATTAAGTCTTTTGTGGTCTTAAGATCTTTATATTGGAAAATGATAAAAATTATAATTAATTTACTATTATATTAAAAGCACAAAATAAATAAACGCTATAAGCAACATATTGGAAAATTACTTTAAGAATATTAAGTTGTTATTTTTAAGGGTGTGTTATATAAAAACATTGGATACATAAAATTATAGTAAGAGTACCTCTTCTTGTGTCGGTTAATGATACTAATTATTTTGATATCTGCTATTCTGTAAAATACTATCTTGATAGCTATGATCTCAGTTAGCCCTTCCTATTACGCTAGTATGCCGCCATATCTTTTAATTCTTCTTCTTCTTCTTATTATTATTCTTTTACTTTTTAATATTATATAATTTCTTGTCTTTATACTTTTTAATTCTTTTTAAATATTATATTTATTTATATTATCCCTATATGTGAGGGAGAAAGAATCTAAAGTAATGAAGAAAGTGAAGCAAAGAATGACAAATGGCTTTCAACTGGTGAAAATTAAAGTTTGTTCCTTAATAAAACTAGTGTTTCTGTGACGTTGTCTAACAAGTATATATACTATATATATACACATTAGTTTTATATGTCAGAGAAACAAAATAAATAATAAAATTGTTTGAATATATTCTATTAATAAACTTAAGAACATAATAATTGCATGAACTAAAATGTTTGTAATTGGCAAATCATCACTATTATAACAGGATAACTAGTAGGCTACTGGATTACAACACCATCAGATATTCAAAGTCATTACAATAATTGTATGGGAGAATGTAATATCAGTATGCCTTTGTGAAATTATTCATTAAGTAACAACTAGAGGTGTTAGTTCCATAAGTTGGTATTACAGTTCACAAATTAGTAATGGACTCAATCTAATATGATTACAACCATACATATTATTTACTGTATCACTCTATGCGTCTACATCGATTTATACAATTTATAAACCTACTAGCTAAATATTCTAATGTACTTATACAAACAAAATTCTCACCATAGCTCTGTGTCACTACCGATCCTGACATGTACACAAATATGCAACCTTCTTTTTAGGCCCCCGCTATATACTTTACCATATCGAAGCAAAACACTGTCTACAACTACAACTATTACTTGACGATGTTTCAATCTTTGTTTCAGTCACATCGCGAGCAAATCAAATTTTATCCTTTCTAAATATAAAATCATCATTTGTATTCCTCGACATTTAATTAATAAATATATGACGTCAGATCTCATAAAATGTCTTCACGTAACAATTTATGCTGAAAGGTATATTATTTTGAAATCGCTTTTAGGGATGTGATCAGTGTTCGAGGCTATGCAATCAGCCTATGCTAAGCAGAGATTTAAGTATGGTAGTGGGCAGCATATAATACCCTCACTACTTAAGATATAAAAGTGCGCTCTTTACTGTAACACGCATAAAACGATGGTGGGCATTCTCTATTTTACACCCTACACAGGGTAAGTAGGATAAGGTCTTTAGTAGCGTTGTTCTAAGAGGAGTGTAGTATATGTACGCAAAGAAGATACGCGCAACCATTTAGGTAGCCTGGGGAATGGTATGTGAGAACTATCCTGCTATATCAAGCATAATATACATAGGCATCAATCACAAAGACAATAGTCTCTGCTTCATTACTTATCTCTTCATCTCTTATCTCTACTCTATATATTTCTCTCTTCTGTGTCTCTTCTCGTCTTCTTCTCTTCTTCTCTCTCGTCTCTCTCTCTCTCCTCTCTCTCTTCCATCCTCTCTTCATCTCTCTCTTCTCTCTTCTCTCTCTTTCTTCTTCCCACTATTCTCTCTCTCCTCTAGTCTTCTCTAACCTCTAACCTTCCTCTCACCGTCTCTACTCTTCTCTCTCTCCTCATCTCTCTCTTCTTCTATCACTCTCTCTCTCTCTCGTCTCTCGAATCCTCTCATGTATCTCTCTCCTCTCTCACTCTGCCTCTCATCTGTGCTCTCTTCTGCTTCTCGGTCTCTCTCTTCGTCTCATCTCTCTCCTCTCTCTCCTTCCGTCCTGCGTCGATCATGCTTTCGGAGCCTTCGTCACTTCATCGCTCTCTCCTCTGTCCCAGTATCATCCATCTCTTTCTCTCCTCTCTCTTTCTCATGTCTCTCTCGTCATCTCATCTAGTCATTCATCGGCTCATCTCGTGCTCTCTGGTCTCTCGCTCTCTCTCCTCGTCTCATCCGCTCGTCCTCATTCTCTCAGTCACTCTCTCTCTCCTCTCGTCTCAGGAGACCTCTCTCTCTCTCTCTCTCCTCCTCTCATCTCATCTCTCTCTCTCTCTCGACTGCGCTCTTCTCCCTTCCTCCGTCCCTCTTCAGTCTTCTCTCTCTCTCTCTCTCCTCTCTTCTCTCTCTCTCTTCTCTCTATATCTCCTTCTCTCTCTCTCTCTCAACATCGCTCTCTCTCCCTCTCTCTCTCTCCTTAAATCTCTCATCTCTCTCTCTCTCTGTTTCCTACATCCATCTCTCTCTCTCTTCTTTTCTCTTCATCTGCATTCTCATTCATATCCCTCACATCTCTCTCTCAATCACTCTTCTCTCCTCTCTCCTCTCTCTCTCCTGTATCTCTCTTGTCCTCCTTCTCTCTCTGCGAACTCTTCTCCGTCTCTCTCCTAATCTTCTCTCTCTCCCGTGGAGGTTTGCTTGGAACACGGAAAGAGAAGGTCAGTTAGAAGAATCCATTTGAACGACCAGGTCTAAAAAACAAGCAAGCTCCTTGATAACGCCATTTAAAAAAAAACCAAGACACACCCTACGGCTTGTTGAAACGTCCTACTCCTTTATATCCTGCCTCAGTTGTAGAACAAAAATCAGCCGCTATAGAAAATCCAACTCCTGGATTCCTCAGCCCAAGCTACGAAGCCGGTGCGAACGGAAACTCCCGTGCTAACGTATTCTGCCGCTCAAGCAGCCACGAAGGTTCATTTCCCACGCTGGGCAAAATCCCCGCTTTCCACGCTGCAGTGCTGCTAGACCACATAAACCACCAAGTACCCCACCTTGCGCGCCCAACGGGTTACATAGCATACCGGTCCGCCCCGCAATTTCCCTCCTCGTTGTGCATTTCCTTATTGCTACTCATGCCAAAACTAACATTCCTTCATATGCAGGCATCTCCCTTTACTATCCCATGCAGTGGAGTTTTTTTCTTCGCCACGGTCTCCAGCCGTCGAATTCAAGCACACTCACCCACTACCACTAAAACAATCCCTTAACCTAGACAAACTAATCATCATCTCTCCAAATGACCGAAACGGTCTCAATCAATCTACTTCTCTCGCTCTCTCTCTTCGCTCATCTTACGATTTTCTTTACCGGGCCACGTTCGCACCCATACTCTCTTTACAACCATAAATATCGATTTCATTTCTTCTAATATTTCTTCATCACACCGTTTTGTATGCTTAGGATCTATATACTCTTATTCCAGACATCATTGAGTTTTAACTTGATTCTTATATTTTCATTTAACACAGGTAACCCAACATAACCACAAAATGCAAAGATACTGATAGAAAAACTTTATATATATTAGAATTGGGATATTTCATAACTACCAATGATTTAAATTGAATATTGCCACTCAGCCACCTTCCTTTTGACATCGCACAACATTACTGTGCTCACATTTCGTTATCATCCTCTCCTTTTCAGCTAAACTTTATCCTACATATTTAACATCGGTATCTTGATTCCAGTGGCTCACTAATTCTTAAAACATGACGCTTTCAACAACGCTTACTATCCTCTACATGCTTTCGCTAACTGAATATTTGCTTCACTCTATTATCCTTAGACGCTTACACTTTCAACAAAACCCTATATATTTCGACATCACCTGAGCTCTCTGCAAAACCCTTTTATCAATATCATCGCAAACTCTCTTCAGAATTCAGCCAAACACACTCTTGAGGTTAGTATCGTTGTTAGGGTCACCCAAATTCTCCTCTCTCATATATTATATAATATATATAATATATATTATATATATAATATAATTATATTATATCATAAAAACTATTTTAGTTTTATATTAACTCAGGGTATATTACTTAAGTATTTTTTTAATATATAATAGTAGTACTATATACTATATATATATTAATCTATATATATATATATATAACTAATATATATACTATATATTATATATAATATAGTATATATACTATATAATATATATTATTTTTTATATATTATATATTTATATAATTATATATTTAACTACTATATTATAATATAATATAACTATATATATATTAATTAATATTATATATAGTTATATATCTAAGTATACCGTATATATAATATATATATATTATAATCTTTATAATATAGTATAATAGACTATATATATGTTAAATGGATCGTACATGGGGTTGAGGCGGTTTATGCTCTCTCCTTCTTCGTTATCAACCTCGACTGTTCCTTTGGAGGTCAGCGGCGGGATTCTTTTTCAAAAAAAAAGCGGAAGTACATGATTCCGAGGCAATAGAAAATGGCTTCTCTTGCTTCGCTAATTCCGTATTCCTGGATGCAAGGAAATGAAGCATAAAAATTATTCTAATCTACTACTACTAATGATAATGATAACTAATAATAATAATAATAATATAAACTATCATAATATAATAATATAATATAATAATATATAAATAAAATAATAATAATAATATCATATATATATAATCAATAATAAATAACTAAATAATAATAAATAATAATTTTTAAAAATATACTTTAAAAAAATTTCTAATAACAATAATTAATAACAATAACATACAAACAAAAATCTACGGGAGTAAAAATTAAGAGATTTTTGAATATAATAATAATAATAATAATAATATAATATAATAATAATAATAATAATAATAATAATAATAATAATAATAATATATTTACTATTTAGTTGTCTTTGCAATTAATATTATGACAGCAAGAACTTACCTGCGGTATAACAACATCTGCTAGATATTTAGAGCACTTGTAAAGCTCCTCAGATTGTTCAACTATTGAATGATATGATTGTTATGTTGAATATCGTATTTAATGCAGTCATATATATCGGGCACTTTTGAAATGTCAAATGATTTTTTCTTCGTTTTGAAGTCTTTTTCCAACTTTGCCCACCGACTTTGCATCAAGTCCCAAGATTCTCCATGGTACAATGAAACGTCTAATTAAAAGTCAAATTCAATTTGAAACATGAAACATGGAGCATTTTCTATAAATCTACAAGACTAAGCATGAAAATAAAAATTAAAATACAATTTTACGCAATGATATATATATTATATATATATTATATAATATTATAATAATATATATATATAATATATATATATATATATTATATAGTATATATATATATTATATATATATATATATATATAATATATATAAGTATATATATATATATATATATATATATATATTATATATATATACTTTGTTACGCCCACTCCCCTCCTACGAGAAACGGGCGATCTAGAGATATTCCGTCACCAGCGCCTGCCGCTCCCAGAGATCCGTTAACTTAAGGGTATTGTACTTAAGTCTGATATTCGCCAAGGCAGGGCAGTTTATAATGAGATGCTCTGTGTGGTCAAATGTTTGGGAATGGCATCTATGAAGTAATGAGAGGAGAGTTTATCGGTTTGAAGTAGTTAAACTTGAATTCCTGAGGGGAGGGGCGGTGCCCAGAGAGGAGCCGTGACAGCTTTACCCGTATTTGGAGATCCATAGCTTGTTCCGTGTTGGAGATCTTGGGGGACTTGCTTGGAGAATGGTATTGCTATGGTATGCGGAGATCGTTTCTTGGGATAATTGTGTTTAATGTCAGAGAGTTGGATAGAGAAATCATGAGACTCTGTTGAAAAGTGTCTTGCACGAGCCTTTCTCAACGGAGGAGGTAAGACAATGGAGGGATCAAAAGAGCAGTGTCCATTGTAATAGCAATAGAATAATGAGAGTGAAGCGACAGTTCTACAGGTAGATAGAGGCTCGAGCGAGTTAGTAAGAGCAAGAGAGTTGATAAGACGAAACCCTTAAGACTCCAACTTTTCAAGGAGAACTGTGTAAGTGGAACCACCATAGATATGAGGCATGCTCCATACAGGGCCGAACGACACACCTATAAAGAGCAAGCCACTAGGATGGCGTGAATAAATCCTGAAGGCGTCTCAGAACACCCAACCACTTACCTTAGAAGCTTGTTTAGAGAGAAGTGGTGATCCTTCCAATTAAGATCGCGAGAAAAAGAAACACTAAGAATATTAAGGACAGACAAATGTTTGAGTTGTGTGTTTTCGAAGATGTTATAGCTGAGTGGAAGATTTAATCTGCTAGAAAGAGGAAGGAACTGAGTTTTTGAGGCATTGAAAACAACCTTGTTCTCAATGACCCAATCAGAAATTCGAGAAAGATCAGAGGTTAAATACATCAAGGCTGCCATTCCAGTGCAAAATAATTGCTGTTGGGAGGGACGTCTATCAAAATGAAAAGAGTAATAATGAAGGGTCGAGTCGTCAACATAGTAGTTGATAGGCAAAGAAGTAATAGAGAGAGATCATTAATGAAAAGTAGAAAGAGAAGTTTGAGATAGGAACAAAGCACTGTTCAACACCACAATTTATAGATATAAAGGATGAACGATGATCGTCATCTACAACAGCTGCTATAGAACGACCTGGAAGAAATCAGAGACAGGTTCACAAAGAGAAGGATATGAAACCGGGAAAGAGGGAAGTTTAGAAACCAAAGCTTTGTGCCAGATTCTATCAAAGGCTTTTGATATGTCTAGTGCCACAGCGAAAAATTCACCGAAATTTACCGAAGTTCAGGGACTAAGAATCAGAAAGAAGAGAAAGATCACCAGTAGAGCGTTTCTTACAAAAGCCATACAGACGATCAGAGATACGATTTCAGGAATTGAGACGTTTCCAAACCTTCCTGTTAAGGATAGATTCAAAAATATAAGAAAGATAAGAAGTTAAAGAGATAGGACGATAGTTTGGGGTTGAGATAGGTCCCCTTGTATGACGTTGGGGATAAGGGGAACTGTAGGAATTACAGGGAATTAGTTTATGAAGTGTTGTAGGAATGATATATGTTGGTATTTTGGTTGAAAGGGTAATTATAGTGACTGAGGGACTGATTGGTGAAGAAAAAGGTCCATTTAGATTTTAGAAGTATGTGTAGTATCAAACTCTTTACATTGCAAACAAATGATTGAGAAATCGATAGAAAAAGAATAAATTATATTTATGTTTTATAGATTTGCAACAGGCGTATGATACGGATTAATTGGGAAGCTCTATGGCAGGTCTTTGTGATATATGGTGTTGGTGGTAGGCTTCTAAATGGAATCAAAAGTATGTATGACGATAGTGAAGTTTGTATAAGAATAAATGGAGTCCTGAAAGTGATTGGTTAATATTAATAGCGGAGTGAGGCAGGAATGTGTTAGTGTCTCCTTTGGTTATTCAATTTGTATATGGATAGGGTTATGAAAGAATTAGAGGTGGCAGGGGAAGGTGTTAGAATAATGGAGAATGCAAGAGCAGTGGGGGCCCTACCTATTATATGCGGATGATTTGGTTTTTGTCTGGCGAATCTGAAGAGAGTTTGAGAGGTTTGGTAGAGGGGTTAGACAGGGTGTCTGAAACAGGGGGAAGGTTTGAAAGTAAATATAGATAAGAGTAGGGTTTATGTAGCAAGTTAGAGGAGTCCGTGGTGTGAAGTTATGTTAAAGGGCGAGCAACTGGAACAAGTGCCTTGAGATTTAAATATTCAGGGTCATATGCATGATGAAGAAGAGAACGATGATGCCAGAAGTGTAAGGTTATGGAAAGTTGTGAAGGTAGGCCTAATGGGAACTGGTGCAATATAGAATCCTTGGTGGATGTAAAGGTACTAAGCCTTGAGTGCGCTAGGGTTGCAAGAGGGTATGTTTTGTTACGTGTTAATGTATAGTAACTGAAACTATAGTCTGGAAATAAGAATAAGAGGTATATAATCTCAAGAGTACACTATGTGTTCAGTTGAAACAATTCTCAAGGGCGTGTCTGTAGGTGTGAGAAGAATTGATAAACATGAAGAATGAAACGTATGTAGGCGAAGTTTCAATGTGATGTAGAAATAAGTAAATGAGAGAATAAACGAGAGATCACATAGAGAGGTTTGGTCATATGGAAAGGATGGATGATGAGATAGACGGTTGGTTAAGCGGATTGTAGTGGGGTGAGTGTGCTGGGAATTGACTCGGCTGAGAGACCGGAGAAAATATTGTGGATTGATTTCAGTAAATGGAAGCTTGAGGAAGGAATTGTGAGTTCCCAGAGCGAGAGAAGAAGGTGCATAAATAGGAGTGAATGGCGGGTTTTTGTGAAGGGGGTAGGTTTGGGCTTCGCCCCAGGGGAGAACCCTAATAAACGAGATGCTCACAAGTGAGGGTCCGTCGCCCCAGTCTCGTGAAACTCTAGGGTAAAGATTTTTTCTGTTCCTGACTGCGACAAGTTCTTCCACTTACAGAGTATTAAGGAGGGTAAAGGGGTTTTCTTTTCGACTTGCGTCATGTTCTTCCACTACTTTTCTGTTCCGGTATCCGCCTACACACACCTCATCCCCAACCTTCTTTATCTCTTGCTTCCTGATATTATATATTATATATATATATATATATTATTATATATATATATAGATATATATATATATATATATATATATAATATATATATATAGTATATTATTTATTATATTATATATATATATAGTATATATATATATTATAGTATACTTATATGCGGATGATTTTGGTTCTGTGTGGCGAATCTGAAGAGAGTTTGAGAGGATTGGTAGAGAGGATTTGGCAGGGTGTGTAAAGGAGGGGTTTGAAAGTAAAACGTAGATAAGAGTAAGGTTATGTTTGTGAGTGATGAACAGTCCTCAGTGTGAGTTATGTTAGATGGGACAGCAGAACAAGTGTGCTGAGTTAATAATCTAGGGTAAATGTGTTTGGATGAGAAGGAACGGATGATGCAGAGTGTAGTTAGGAAGTGTTGGTGAAATGGCAGAAGGTCCTTCCGGTGCAAATTAAATCGTTGGTGAATGTAAAGGGACTTTAAGTCTTTGGTGCGCTAGATCTTAACCATGAGGGTACTGTTGTTTAGCCAGTGTTATGTATGGTGTAGACTATGGTTCTGAATAAGAAGTATAGATCTAAAGTTCAATGTTTCAGGATGGACAATCTTAGGGGCATGCTAGGTGTGGAAAGATTAATACAATGAGGAATGAACGTATTAAGAGAGTTGTGTGGTGTAGAAAGGGGTAAATGAGAAATAAATGAAATGAGGTTGATAAGATGGTGTTGGTTTCAGTGGAAAAACGTATGAACTGATGTCGGTTGGGTTAAGCGGATGTAATAGTGGTGAGTGTGCTTGGAATCGACCGTCTGGGAGACCGAAGGAAAGTGGATTTGAATCGGTGAACGAATGTCTGAAGGAGAGAAGTGTGAGTTTGGTAGAGGCGAGAAGAAAGGTGTATTACAGGAGTGAAATGGCGGGGGATTGTGGGGGGTATGGTTGTTGGCCCCCACCTTGGGCCAGGGTTGAACCCTTATCATCTGAACGATCTATCCATTAGTGAGGGTCCATCGCTTGTCCCATGAAGCCTTTAGGGGTGGATTTTCCTGACTGCGATGATTCTCCTAATTTAATGGTACTGAGGGGGCGGTAAGGCGGGGATTCTTTTCGACTATTCATGCTCTTGCTACTGCTTGTTTCTTTCCGATGCTCTACAGCACCTTACTGCCATTCTTGGGAAAATAAAGGAAGATAAAGAAAGAAAGAAAGATATTATATATATATAATATTATTATTATATAATATAATATATTATATATATATATATATATATATATAATATATATATATATTATATATATATGATATATAATATTAATATATATATTATATATATTATTGAATATAATTAATTATATAATATATTATAGTATTATTATATATTATTATGATATATATTATATATTAACTATTATATATATATATATATTATATATTATATATATTACTATTATATTATATAGTTATATATATATATATATATATATGTATATATATTATACTATGATATATAAATATATATGGATATATATTATTAAATTATACATATATATATATATATATATAATATTTTGCAACACACCATTTTTGGTTTTTTAAGGTCGTTGTTTTCTTGTCTTTCAACATAGTCATTTAAGATTAAAATGAGTTCATGAATTCTCTCACACATTTTGAAGGGGTTCCTGATGAACCTCAGCGCTACGTCAATAGAGCGAGAAATGAGTCAGGGTTTAAAGCTTCCATATCTTCTGGGGAGAGGTCTTTTCCTCTTTGAAAAGCTTCATGAAGATGAGCTTTTAACCTCTACGATATATATATATATATTACTATAGTATTATTATATATATGAAGATATATTATATATATAGTATTTATATTATATATATATTATATATATATATACAGTAAATAATATACTTATATATATATACGTATATATATATATATATAAATATATAATATATATTATATATATATATATATATATATATTATATATATATACATATATTATATATA
>JABUQX010072919.1:0-10715 GCA_015478945.1 Trachelipus rathkii
AGAAGGAGATTGCAGTAATATATTTTTACAACGCCTGTTAACGTATACTATTCACTGTCCTGTAGTTGTGAGTACATTTCCTTTCAATTATTATACTATAAAAACAAAAACACAAAAACAGCTCGGCCTTTAAGCTGCACCTAGTAAGCAGATCAAACATTGGTTTATTCGTTCCTCATTGTGATTCGTTTCGAATAAAATCTCGGTCGACCTTCGGCTTCGCTGCTCCACGATGCCCAGTTGCTTCGTGGCCTATAGTTCGTGCGATGTTGACTGTTGTATGTCTTTCTGGCCAACGCACCTCAATGGGATCTCCGTGTTCAGCTGCACGAAGGGTCGAGTCCGCAGATTGTTCTGCATGTAGTGGTGAGTATTGCTGTGATAGTAGGGTCCGGCAATCAGCTCTAGACGTCGTCCCGTAAGAAATACGAAAAAATTCAGTGGTTAAATCAATTCTTTCTTTATTCCTATTTTGTGATGCTTATAACTTTATTCCAGTCTACTTACCGATTATTCTTCGGGTTTCACGAACTTTCCTCGCCTGGCTAATCCAATTAATTTAAACGACTTTGATCTTTTCATCCAATATTCTTAGTTGTCTTCCAAAATATGATCTGTGCTCGCCCATTGAACCATTGCCCTTTGAACAACAACCTTTTTCAAGACTCACTGCTGTCTTCCGAAAAGTGGATCTGTACTTTTTTTAAAAATTTAAGTCTACAACCTACCTTTTGATTTTATAAGTTTGTTGGCGTGTCTCTTGAATAATAATGACAGTTCCTACACTATTCCTACAAATATAATATAAGCTATATACTAGTATATATATATATATATATATGTATATATATATTATATATATATATATATATATAATATAGTATATATATATATATATATATGATATATATGTAATATATAATATAATATATATATAGTAATATATAGTAATTAGTAATATATATATATATAATATAATATATAGAAGAAAAATAATATAAATTATATAGTATAATATGTATATATAAGTATAAGTATAGGTATATAAGTATATATATATTATATATATATATATAATATATAGATATATACTATATATATATATATGAAGTAGTTTATAATATATATATAGTATATATTATAATACTATAATATATATAAATATATATATATATATATATATATATATTATATATATATACTACCGTTTTAATAAATTAGAAAATGATTGCCAAAGAGCCCGAATGATACATTTCCGCTGGAACTCACACTGAGCGTAAGAAAAAAGAAAAACAATTAAAAAGGTAGAATGACTAAAATTAATAATTTGACAAATGACAAACGGAATGTTTTAACATATTAGAATATTTATATTTTCAGAAATCACAATATAATAAATATAATGTTTACAGTATTTTTTATTCAATTATTATTATTTTGATTCGTAAAACACTTTTCTACTTTCAAAACTAATCAAATAAATTTAGAAATATAAAACGTTAAAGAATCTTAAGAATGATTGAAACATCTCCAAAGAAACATAAGTCACTTTAAAACAATGAAAAATTTCAAAGTCATTGATGAATTTATAATATAATTAATTATATTATTTATTATATTTTTATTTATATATTGCTTGTTAAAAGGTATCAGTAATCATCTGCAAAATATGTAAACCTTTTTCAATATATCGTTTATTTGTTACAATAACGACATAACTACCAAAAAAATGTATGTATGTATGTATGTATGTATGTATGTATGTATGTATGTATGTATGTATGTATGTATGTATGTATGTATGTATGTATGTATGTATGTATTTATGTATGTATGTATTAAGAGGGCAACCATAGCGACACTAACGCACTCTCGTGGGGAGATTTGAAAATCGGGATTTGTGACTCTGGCAGCTAAAAGTAAACATCATTATCAATCTCTACGTAGTAATGACTCAGAAAATGAGATTTTATTTTTTAGTTCTGTCGCCATTGTAGCAAATAAACGATATTCAAAACATTTTAGAAATTGAAAATAAAAACCTAGCAATCCTCGTAATTTAAAATGAAATCAACATTAAAAAATACAACAACAACAACAACAAAAAAATAAAAATAAAAAACTTATTATAATTGATCTTTAATTAAAAAAAAGTAAAAAAAAAAGTACCTTATTATATAAAGGATTTTTAATCAAAAATGAAATTATTCGATTTTCTTTTATATAAAATTAGAATATTAAAGCAAAATAAAAAAGAAAAAAGAAAAAAGAAAAAAAAAGAAAAAAACATTAAATTTTTTTTAAAATTTTGAATCTTTCAAAGAAATGTAATAGAAAAAAATAATGATATAAAAATTAAAGGAAAGGATTTTTATGTTAGTTGCTGGGAAGAATGAAAGAAAGCAACGTTAAATGATGTTCTGTGATTTTTATTTCCTAGATATTATAGACTTTCCTGTCATTTTATTATTTCACAACATTATTTTGCCTCAGTCTAACTTTTAATAAATAGTGAAATAATAAATTTAGATATATTATTAAGATAGATAAATAGTACTATATACGTAGTATATATATATATATATGATATATATTATTATAGTAAGTATATATATATATATATATGATAGTATGATATAATATAATATATGATATATAATATATATATTTATATCATATATATATATATATATATATATGTATAGGTAATATATATATATATATATAATATATATATATATATAATATATATATACTATATATATATATATATATATATAGTATATATATATATATATATATCAGTATATAAATATATATATATATATATCAGAACAGTTATTATCTGCTCCAAATATACCTAAAAGAACAGGAAAAGAAATAGCTGAAATTGTTGATGAAACATTAGAGAATTGGGAATAAACAGACAACGTCCAACCATTTGTGTTCAACACGACTGCCTCGAATACCGGTAGACTAAAAGGAGCTGCTTCGCAGATAGAAAAGAAAATTGAGCGCAAAATTTTAATTTTCGGCTATCGTCATCATATATCAGAGATTATTTTGGGTATAGTATGTTTATGCAATGTATTTAGTCTACAATTTGTTCAAGAGATGCATATTGCCAGCACCTCTAAATGACGTTGCTAAATTTTAAGGGCGCGTTACACAATTAATAAAAAATAGCTGATAAAGTAATAACTGATGCTACCATCTCTAAATTTATAAATCATTTATATTATCTAAATGAGGAATGTGCTGTTTTGCCTTATTTGATAAAAGAATCAACAATGAAGACAGAATGAAAATGGCTGCTAAAATTATTGCGCTAGAGGATGATAAAAGCGAAGTAAACTATGAAGAAATTTCGAAGAAATTAATTTTAAGAAAAGGTGATGTTGATAAATTTTTGAAAGATAATGATAATCCACTATAGAGTTGAAAAGCACTGGTAAACATTTAATACGTATTGAAGTTTTGAAACATTTTTCCACCTAATTTTTAAAGAAACATGCACAAGAATGGGATAATTTAGAGGATTATAAGAAGCGGAACAAAATAATACGACAATTGCATATTATTAACGACCCACCAGAAAGAGAAATAAGGCTAATGCAAAAAGTTAATGACAAAATAAAACCAAAGATGAAGACCAGAGGCAATTTCCATTAAAGGTAACATTTTTTTTTTTTTTATCTAATTAGGCTTTTGAAATAATTTTGCAAGTATTTAACATTATAATTTAGGTGAAATTTAACAATTATTATTATTTACTTTAAAAATATTTTTCAGGCACTTCAAGATTACAGAAGAAAGTACCCAAAACCAACATTAGCTGTGCTACGGAAACCTTTCAATAAGTAACATTCAACATAAAAATATGGACCTTTATTGAAAATTTTTAATATTTACTATACACATTATATTTTTATATTATTGGTATTAAAACCAAAACGTTGTATTTTCGAAATTAGCACATGTAAATTTCTTTAATTAAAAATAATAATTTTTTTACTACCTCACATAGGAAGGGGGAGGCTCTCGTAATATTTGGCAAAGGTTTTTAAACAAAAATGTAAAAAAAATTTTTTTAGGCTATTTTGCCCACATTATTTCTAATCATCTTAGTGAAAACTCTCTCTCTCTCTCTCTCTCTCTCTCTCTCTCTCTCTCGTCCTCTCTCTCTCATCTCTCACTCACGTCCGTCGTTCTTCATCTCTCTCTCTCGTCTTCTCTCTCCTCCTCTCTCATGCTCTCTCATCTCGTCGTCTGTTCCTCTCTCCTCCGGTCTGTCTCTCTGTCTCTCTGTCTCTCTGTTCTCTCTCTCCTCTCTCGTCTCCTGCTCTCTCTCCGTCCTCTCTCCTTTCTGCTCTCTCTCAGTCTCTGCCCTCTCTTCTCTCTCTCTCTCATCTCTCTCTGTCGCTGGTCGACTGTCTCTGTGTCTGCCTTCTGCTCTCCTGCGGTCTGCTGTCCTACTGTCTCGCAATGTCTCTCTGAACTCGCTTGCTCTCTCTGTACTCTCTCGATCCTCTTCTCTCTCCTCGTCTCTCCTCCCGTCTCTCTCTCGTCTGCTCTCTCTCTCTCTCTCTCTCTCGGGTCTACTCTCATCTCTCTCTCTCTCAGCTCGGACCAACAAGATAAAAAATGACTTTGGATTGCGAATAAAATTCCTGGGATTGCAGTTCCCACACTGCGGATAAGATGGTCAATTATTATAAAACTTTGTCGAAGCATTAACTCCTACTATTTGGGGATGGTAGTATATGTTGCTCTGGATATTATTTAGAAAGACAATACTGAAATGAATAGAGGGCCATCAGGAAACGGCTGCCAATAAAGTATTTGTTTGGTCTGTCCTGTTGCATTTTGAAACAAACTTTAATTTGGAAAAATCGCCACGGGTTGATGCCAATTATTCACGGCACAAAATTTTTTGTATATTAATAACTATTATTTGGCATAGAAACACAATGCGTAAGTGGGGTCAAGGGGGGGGGGTCAACTACAGCTAAAAATATTAAAAAAAATATTATGAATAATTTTCAACCAGCTAATATAAATATAAATATATATATATATATATATATAATATATGATAATTATATATATATAATATATATAGTATTAGTATATATATATATTAATATATTATATATATATATATAATATATATTTATAAATAAATAAAATAAATAAATAATAAAGGGTTATATTTCATATTTTAAAAATATTTATTTAAATATATATATATATATATGATATAATATATATATATATATATATATATATATATATATATATATATTATATATATATAATAGATATATATAAAATAATATATATATATATATATAGTATATATATATATATATATATATTATAGTATATATTATATATATATATATAATATATGATATATAATATATATATATGGTATGTAATGTATGGTAATATATATGTATGCGTGAAAATGTTCTGAACTTCATTTTTCTTCGACGAAAAGTTCGAAATATAAAATTTAGATTTAAATAATCTATAAAAAATTTAAACTCTCAACTCCCACAAACAAACCTCCACAAACCGTTTAATTAAACAATTTGAACACCGAAAAAAAAAAAATGTAATGTTCAAGAGATACGGTGTCAAGCAGAATTTTTCTCAATTGAATTATTTTTAGTCAAAACATTTTCAAGCATGTAAAAAAGCACTCAAATTAATTAATCAAGCAAGAATTTTCAAAATGAAATATTTACGGAAAATCTGAAAATGAGATTTCAAACCAAGATTTAATTGTTATTTTACGGCCTTCAAAAACATATTTCCCCATCCCCCGACGCCCCCAAAAAAAGAAAAGAAAACATGTCACAAAACGTTTTTGCAACAGCTTCACTTATTTTTGTGCCATTCAGACTAAAGTAGCTGCCTATGGAAAATAGACAGACTCCTGCTGTTTTTCATATAGATCAGAATTTTTGAAAGTATATTTTTTGACGGCCAAAGCGTACTTAACGCCAAGTGTACAAAGGATTATACTAATATTTTAGACCTAAGGTAGTTATTTCAACACATTACATTTTACTGAGAGAGGTCAGGTTCAGTTTCGTTATCTGTAAGAATACGACTCGGAATTTTTGGTTATTTTGGGTCATTTAGCTGCTATAGTGGTAAAAAAATTAGAAATTATATAAAAAACTATTCTAACTTTTTATTAACATCGAGCAAATAATATATATTAGAGTTGCTATTTGTATTGTTTAATTAAGCAACTTAGAAAGATTTTTATAAAATACATGTTATGTTAGCAGGGAAGACTTATTCTTGTTTATTTTTATACTTATTACATGGGGAACAAAGATGATGTAAAGCAGTAGGTCACAGTAGAACACAACGCTGACATAGCTTGGTGCTCAGAGGGGTGTATATGGGGCTAACTTGCTGATTTCCCTATTTAATTTTGGAAGCTAGATAAAATGTATACTCTATTATCATTTAGATTAATATTTCATCTACATCTGTTTTAAAACTTAGATTCCATAACTTTTATAACAAAAGTATTACAGTTAACTAATTTTCTCTTGTCAAGATTTATGATGGTTATGTCAGTGTTTAAGACTTTGAAATAGTAGAAGTGAGCTTTCAATTATGATTCTTCAAACTCAGGTACTTTAATTAAAACATCAACTGTTTTTATAATTAAGTTAACGATTTGTGTACAGTGAGTGTGCGTGTGTGTAGTAAATCTGTGTGGTGAGTGTAAGTAAAGTCTGTGTGGCGTAGGCTAGGCTGTGTGTGAGTGTAAGTAATCTGTGTGAGTGAGAGTAAATCTGTGTGTGAGTGTAGTAATCTGTGTGAGTGTAAGTAAATCTATGTGAGTGTAAGATAATCTGTGTGTGTGTGAGTGTAAGTAATCTGTAGGTGAGTGGACAGTAAATTGTGTGTGCTGTGAGATGTAAGTAATCTGCTGTGGTAAGTAATTGTGTGTGGAGGTATGTGTAATGTAGTGTCTATGGGAAAATGTAAGTGTCTATTAGTGAATGTGTGTATAAGTGTCATAGTGAAGTGTGTGTTAATGTGTCATAGTGAAACTGGTGTAATAAGTGCTCATAGTGAATGTGTGTACTAAGTGTCATAGTGAATGGTGTATAAGTGTCATAGAGGCATAGTGAATGTGTGTATAGTGTCATAGTGGAACTGTCGTGTTATGTGTGTGGTGTGTTGTGTGTGGTGTGTTGTGTGTGCTGTCGTGTGTGATGTGTCTTATAACGAAGTCGTAAAGTATAACAATAGTGCAGTGAGACGCATAACATGTATATGAAGGCTAAAGTAAATAAAAATAAGATAAAAAATAATGTATAAAAAAGGAAGAAAATGCTACTTTATTTATTATAAAGGTTATTCAACAGATAAAATAAAAACATTAATGTTATGAATGTACACGAAAATAAAATAAATAAATAGTAGGATAATAAATGATAAATAATATTAAAATCTAGGAAAATAAAATAATAATAAAAATTACTGTATGAAAACGGAAGAAAATAAAATAAAACATCATGTTAAAATATTGTCATTAATTATTTCTTCTTTGGAATTACTTTGAAACGAACATCCAAATGTGAATCATTGGGCGTTTCCAGTCAAAACAATAAAATTGCGACTATTAAAGCAGTTAACAAGAGTTATGAACCTGATAACTAATTATTTCCTTCTGTGGAAATAAAAATATTAATTTGCTTTAGGTGTTAGTAATAAACCTCGGTACTGCTTTCTGTTTAGGGTATGTAAGTAATTGTTTTATAAAATTTCGTAGAATTTTATTAAAATTAAATGTGTTTTTATATATAAACACTCTGAATTTTTTTTTTATTCCTACATTTCAAATTAAATAAACAAGTCATTAAATAAAAAAATAAAAATAGAAATTATAAATAAAAAGTATTAAATACAATAAAAAATATAAAAGAAACATAATGTTAATAAATATTATGAGTTAATAGCGTAGAGCAAGCGTTTTTAAAAAACAGTAAGCAGAGAGTTTAAAACACAGTAAAGCAGAGAAGTTAAGCAGTAAACACTGAGTTAAAGCGTAATAGCAGAAAAGTTTAAAGCAGTAAAATGAGCTTAAAGCAGTCAAAGCAGAAAGTTAAAGCGAGTAAAGCAGTAAAACAAAAGGTATACCTAATCCCTAGGTGTTTAGGTCATAAACTCTATATTGTTATTACTGCTTTACCTGTTTAAAGGTATGTAAAGTATAATGTTTTTATAAAATTCAGTACAATTGTAGTAAAGATGAATGTTTATTATCAGCCACTCTGACTTTTTTCTTCTTACATACAATTTTAAAATTTATAAATTAAATAGTATTAAGTAAAAAAAGTATTCACGTAAAAAATAATGTTAATGAATAGGATGTGTTAATAATTAGGTCTGTAATGAGGTTAGCAGTTTTAGGTTGCGAAATTGTTTTAATAAAATGTTTAAAGTATGAAATAAAAAATGGCCTATAGTATATTTGAAAAGAATTCTTGAAATGTTATAAGTATGAATATTAAAAAATGAATCTGTTACTTATACGTATATATATTTTCATTCGCCGCGGGAATATTGCGCCTGCTGCGCACGCGGCGGGCGGGTAGGCGGGGATATGGCGCCTGCGGGCGCACGCGCGGGCGGGTACGCGGAAAAAATTGCGCTGCGGGCGCAACAGGGCGGAGCGGGAACGGCGGCGGGTGCCACTGCGCGGTGCGGGGTTGTCAGCCTTCACGGAGGGCGCACACTGCGCCCTGGTGGGCTCAGCTAGAACGGGGGGAGAATTTATTACTACTGTTATCTATGCATGTAGGGTAGACGATGAGCAACAAAGATGTTTCTATTCAAAGATGAATCACATTCGTGGAAATAAAGTGACGATTCATCAAAGATGAGTCTCAAAGATGAACTTCAAAGTTGAGCGATCAACTGCTCGAGGCATTAATGTGAGGCATCAATGCTGAGGAATTAATGCTGAGTGCAATCAATGTCTCGGCATTAATGCTGAGGCTTCATTGCTGAGGCATTAATGCTGAGGCGTCAAAATATGGAGTGTAAGTGTGGAGTGTAAGTGTAAGTGTATCTGTGTCTGTATCGTGTGTGGTGTGTGTGTGTGTGTGTGTTGGTGTGTTCATGGTGTTGTGTGTGTCGTGGTGTGGTGTGTTGTGTGTGGTGTGGGGTGTCGTGGTGTGTTTAATGTAAGTGACTATGGTTTAATGTAAGTGTCTATGGAGAGTTTTGGTAAGTGCTTATAAGTGTTATAAAATTCTAACCTCATAGTAGGATCAAGCATCTACGCAGAATGTAATATCACTCTATACGATTAACTCATACTTTATTACGCAAATATCGGGGTAATCGATCACCATTTACGGTCCGCTATCGTAGGTTTCAGGGGAGGCAGAAATATGGCTTGAAAAAGTGGCACTCAGTTGGCACATGTGGCACACACTTGCGACTCCATGTGGCACCTCACTTGCACTCATTGGCATCTCCTCACTTGGCACTCAATTGGAAATCCATCTGGACTTGTATCTTGGCACTTCACTTTGGCACTGCACCTGGCCTCATCTATATACTCATAGAATCACTAATAGAATTAATAGATATGCTTACGGATTGGGACCATCAAAGCATCCGTTACGTGGGTCAAAAATGCCTTGGTACTAATGGTAAGGTCAAAGGCTAAAATCATGGGTGGTCAAACAGGTAAAGACATCAAAAACAGGGCTAAGCCCCTAAGGAAGGACACAAAATTACCGTGGGTCAAATTGACCCATCGGTATACTGCATATGGCAAGGTTAAAGCGAAATATCATGGTCAAACCAGGTAAAGAAATCAAAAATAGGGCTAAGCCCTAAAGGAAGATCAAAATACAGTGGGCAAAAATGGACCCATTGGACAGACACAAAGGCGTATGCCAAGAAATTCACCGTGGGGTCACCATAATTTGACAGCGCATGAATGACTCAAAGGGAAGCCCAGAAAATTTACCGTGGGGCCCAAAAATTGACTCCACGATGATCCAAAATGTACTCCGTGGGCTACAAATGACCATGGTATATCCTCTGGCAAGCGTCAAAGGCCCAAATATCATGGAAACAAGGTAAGCCGACATCAAAAGGGCTAAGCCCTAAAGGGGGACAAAAATATACCGTGGGCAAAAATTGCACGGTCGAAAATAATTAGGGGGCGATATAAAAGGGGGGTAAATAAGCTACAACGGATTGCTGATCACGCAACGTGTTATCTGGAGCGCACTTTCTTCGAAAGGGCGCTCAAAATTAGGGGTGGCGAAATTAAGGTAGGCCCAAAAATAGGGTTGCCCGAACAAAATTGGGGTTCCAAAAAATTTAGGGTTGTTCTCAAAAAATTAGGGTTCATAAAAATTAGGATTGCCAAAAAATCCGGGTTCTCAAAAAATCAGTGTTCTCAAAAATTCAGGGTTGCTCAAAATGACTCTCCTTAAAGGACAAGGGTGGTAAAAATTGGGGCAAAATTTACCATGACCCCAAAGGTTGGTGAAAAAAAGGTAGGCCAAAAGGTAAGGCAAAAAGGTAAGGGCAGGTAAAAATCGGCTGGTAGTCGCGGTCAGAAAGGGTCAAAAAGGTCGCGGTCATATAAAGGTCAAATGACTCTCCTCTACTTATATATATAATATAAATATAATATATATATATAATAT
>JABUQX010072920.1:0-10000 GCA_015478945.1 Trachelipus rathkii
AAAGAATTAAAAGTAAGTTAGATAAGTCGAAATCAAACTTTATGATATGAGAGAATGGAGCAAAATAACAGATAGATAAGTTCAAGAAAAATATTTAGGTAAAAGCCAAAAGACAATAGATAGAAGATTCTGAACTGCCACACTTTTGAGAAATCATTTTCAAAAGGAGAATGTTAGAGATAAGTATTGAAGAAAACAGGATGAGTGTCATCTAGGCATATTGCCTACATGACGCTCAGAAATGTCAGAATCTTATGCACCTGATCAAAAACAATACCACATACTCCTATAGACATACGAAAACTGAAAATAGTAGTATGAAAAAGGGGATTGACTGGGTTGTTCATAGTTGGAGTGAAAAAGAGAAAGAAGGAAGATAGCAAAGGTTATGTGAAATGCTTTTTCGGTTATTATAATTTTTTTGGCAAAGAGTCTAAAATTTTGTCAGTATATTTTAAAATGAATTTTCATTAAAATTATTATTTGTCAGAAAATCATTAGCCAAAGATTCCTTATTTATATTCATATTATTCGTATTATCAATCATGAATGATTCCTAAGGTTACTATTTTTTATTGAGGAATTGCATCATCGTTGTTAGTATTTATGTAATAATTTTCAGATCTACTATGAGCAACTAATGATGTTTTCGTCATCTATTCTCAATCCATATGAGTGTTGATACTTTCTTCTTTTAATATCATAACTTTCAACAATATATATTTTAGTGTATTAATGACATTCTATTTTGTACAGTACAAATAATTGGAAATCATCATAGTAGGAAATTCTGGAAGTCTATAGAACTATAAATGTTAAAAATGACTCATTTATCAGGGTAGTAGTCGCTGTATATGTAAGAACATTTGGGGAAACGCAAAAATGGCAATACGATCCCCAGCTGTGAGAAGGAAGTGAGTTTTTGACGAGAGTTATCAACTCCCAAAAAAGATTTGGCATATCAATGACACCAAATCACAAAATAATAATTGAATTTTATTTGCAATGAGTATCGCAGCTCATGTTTACCGTCACTCAAGAGCATGTCGGGTATTCATAGAACGTTTATTGGCCGTCCAGTTCCTTCTTCAACGCCAAAATATCTATTCCCTATAAAAATATCTTTTTTGTAAGAGAAGACTGGTATCAACAATTTTCAATGCGAGGAGATTATGATGGCGATACGTAATCAAAAAGGTTCTCTACGTGCCTGATCAGATATATTTACTTTACATGATGTATAGGGTGTCGTTTATCTCATATAGAGTGCGTAATAGATTCAAGACGAGTCTTTTAATTCTTTTACTGGCACTTCTGCATTTCCCATAGTGCGAGTTTAAAAGAAAATGGCTGTATCTCCCCATGTGCATAGTATTCCTAATAGTTTTCATTCTGGAATTAAGAATTCAACTATGAGTTTGAAATTATGATGGACTACTGGGAAATTCTCCAGCAATACAATAATCTCAATTTGATCCTTCGAGATCGCCAGCCAATAACCATGCAGCTTGGAGACTAAATTATTTGCAGGAATAACCAAATTTTGTTTCTGTTTTATTCATAAACTCATCAAGATTCTTTGTTATAAATCATTGCTGTATTTTCTCAAATAAACAGTGTGATTTGAATAAAGAAATGTAGGAATATTTGTAACACATTTTCTCATGCATTAGCTGTGAATGAACTTCCTAAGAGTTCAACTATGAATGGTTCACATCATCTAGCAATGCTCCTCACTTATGTCCATGTCGAGCATGTTATCACATTAGGTGAATAGCACTATTTGATCTAAAAAAGAATTGCATATGTTTGAAAAAACTTCTGCAGAGTTTTATTATAGAACAATCAATCATTTAGCTTTGCCTGCTAATAAATGGCAAGTACTTGAAAAAATTCTAAATTTTGCCACCATTTCTCATGGTTACGGAAACTATATGGCATCATCATTATAGTCATCAATTTTTCTTCCATATTTGAGCTCTCATTTCATGCATATCTCTGCAATATCTCTGAGGAAATGGACAACAAGAGTTCAGACTTTAAAAGAAAGGAGCTGGAGAAAGGCTATTGAACCAATTTAGCCTTAATTGTGAATAAACAAAGGAGAGAAAGGATCATAAGACATATATCAAAAGATACTATAATTGTTTTAAGTACTGCTTAGTAGACCCAAGAATATGCAAATCGACTCTTTATTTTCTAAATGAAATAAGAGAATTGAGTGAGAACAAATGGGATGCTGAAGATAATATCAATATAATTGAAGTAGAAAGTTGATAATACTTACCGTAGCAAGTACAGAAGGTTTCATGTGCTGCGATGTATTCCCCTTCCATTTTTCTAGATCTCACGAGCCGAGTTTATCTAACAATGAACTTTAGATCTTTGCCAAGTACTTTCTAAGTCAAAATCATCACGAGAGATTATAGAAATGAAATTACTTGCAAAGTCTACTTGTTTTTATAGCTAGTTGTAAGAAAGTTGCACAACTGTTGACCAGCGAGCCCAGTTTAGTGTAAAAGGAAAAAAAAGAAAAATCAGTGGCTCTTCTAAAGGTGAAATTCTTAATAGGAAAATTTTGTACTAATTTTTTTTACCACAGAGAATCTCAATTTTTCAACGCAACAAGAAGAATTGTACTTAATTGGGGGAGAAATAGTGACCATAATAGCTAAATTTACAACATAACATGTACTAAGCCCACAAATTAACTCTTCCGTCAGACAGTCTCCGGCCATGTAATTCAGAAGACAAGAGTTTCTAGTGTTCAGAAGAGCGAGGAAATATATTGATGTGAAAACATTTTATATAATATAGCCAATACTGGTGAAGCAGTTTTTATCTGGTTAGCATAGTGTACATTTCTTCTCCACAGATAATGCGATGCTACACAAGCTATTCTATATTACCTTTATTTTGTTTAAAAGATGGGTTATGGTTATGTAAAATAATAAATCCCTCCCATCAATTTTTTTCTCAGAGGTAGATCATTTTTTTCCGGTTCCCGGCCGGAATTTTTCAAGATTCCGCCGCCGGAACCGGATATCCCATGGACAAGAAAATGCTCTAAATTCGAGAGCCAGGAATTCGGCCGGAGCCGCGTGTAATCCGAGGGTAGCAGCTCCTTCTACGATAGCATATGTCCGTACGGGAGCCCCTCTTAGTTTCGGCTCCCCCTTTGGGGAGGTTGGGTGTGATTTTGATGGAATATCTAATTTGTACGTGCGTCGTCAGCCTTTGAGAATGCCTCAGCGCCTTGATGGATCCTAACGTTCTAGATAGCAACTCATAACTCAAGTTTGATGGCTCATTACGTCTATGAATGCCAAAACTCTGTTATTCCCATTTGTTGATGGGCTTCACACTTTGCATGTGCTCAACATTGATGGTCATCCTATACTTGAAATAGGTAATCAATTTTTGAGATGGTGTTCATCTTGAAGGCTAGATCTTGTGAAGCCATCAGCTTTAATGCTTAGTTTGGATGTCCTCAGCTTTGTTGACTCCCCTTTGTTGACTCTAGCTTTGAATTGGTCCACACTTTGAGGTCTAACTTTGTTGATGGCTCCCCAAGCTTTGATGGCCATACTTGGAGTGGCTACCCAGACCTATATGTTGGCGTTTGTCATCAAGCTTTTGGGAATGGTACAAGTTGGCTTGTGATGATGCCTATCTTGACGGAACCTATATTGATCGGCTCATACTTTGCGATGCGACTTTGATGGTTCACTTTGATGAACTCACTTTGAATTGCTTCAGCTTTGATGGCTCAGCGTTGAAGGCACCTTTGTTGATGGTTCAGATTCTTGATGGTGCAGTCTTGATCGACCCAGATTTTTGATGGGTTCCAATTTGATGGTTCACTATACCGTGTAAGGAGTGCTATCTAGGAAGGTCCTATGAGACTTCTCATGCAGGAGTACCTAACGAGTGCCAGACAGTGCCAGATTGAGTGCCAAGTGAGATGCCCAACATAATTGTGACCGTAAAGTGGATGCCCAATAGTGGCCATACCAACTGAGTGCCAACTCGTTTTTCCAAGCCTTTTTTCTAAGCTTCCTGATCACTTTTAGCAATTATGCGCTAATATTGGTGTCTAACCCCTAGGTTTATAAGGTTTCGACGTGAATTCGATTGTGTATGTATAATATAAGTTGCGTAGGATGTCACTCCTAGTATATGAGGTTACCTTTTTTAGCTTTTTAACTCTGATCATCATGTATGGCCGAGTATGGTGTCTAACCCTATGTTACTAAGGTATGAATGGGTTCCGATTTGGTTTCGTATATTCACTTAGCAGGTTGCTAGTGTCTGCTCACTTGTTTCTAGCCTTGTTCTCAGGGCTGTGGGAGCACGGAGCCGGAGTCGGGATCCGTGAGCCGCAAGGTTTTGGGTGAGGTCGGAGCCGGAGGCGAAACTTTTTGAGTGACTGGAGCCGGAGCTCGAGAGCCGGAGGCCGAAATTTTTTGGGGGGAGCCGGAGGCCGGAGTCGAGCCGAAATTTACAGGGACCCTGGAGCCGGTAGGTCGGAGTCGCAAAAAAGAGGCTGCTCCGGCTCAAATTCAAATTCAAATTCAGCTAATTTAATACCATTATTATTACTAAGTATAAAAGTGAAGTCAAGTATAGGTATTTTCCTACATACTATCAACATTGTATAGATATTATGTATATATATATATATATATAATCTTTCTAAAGTATAATATATATATGGTTAGTATCTATTATATAAATATATATTCTATTTATATATCTAATTATATTATATTATATATATATAATATATATATATAGTTTATAGTCGTATATATAAACACTATGTATATCTTCTTTCCTTCGATGTTCTGTCTCTGTAAACAATATATTCCAATATTAAAGTTTATATATATTATCATATTATACTATTATTATATATATATAATATATATACATATTATTATATATATTTTTATATACTTATATAGGTGTATGATATATATACTATATATATATTATATATTATTTATATTATATTAATATATTATTAGTATAATGTATCACCCCTTCATCAATTATATATATATATTTCTCTTTTTCGAGAAATTGATTATGGCTATACTTTATTAATTGCAATTTATTAGATTATCAAGATTAGGGTATTCTATATGGTAAGGTTTTAATTAAGTTAAGTTCTAATATCCTTGAAAACGGGATGTCTACTAAATCAAAATCGAAACACCTAATGTATTTGAATTTATTACTCTGCTCTGATGATAAATATACTTTCATTTGTCAATATGAAATAGTTAGCATAGTTAATGGGAAACAGTCAAGTTCGATCATGATTTAAAGAGTATTTTACCAAATCACCAGTTACTCATGGGGTCACCAAACATCTATTTGATCAGGTTGTATAATCTCTTCATTTAATAAACGCTCTATCTTCAACTTAATGAAGTTCACATCTGCTTAAAAAGAAAGGTGAAGCTCAAGGTAATCAGGATAAACCTTTAATTTGCAAAAAACTCAGACTAAAATGAACTTTTTTCAGTTGCCATAAACTTGTTCTGTCTATGTTAAGTGAAAAATTTCAAAATACAATTGATTATATATGGTTGTTAAAATAGTGATCCCAGTTAGTCTCTTCTTTGCATAACCAGTGATTTAAAGCACTGTGTGCAAGCATGGCTTAGAACTGGAAAAGTCCCTTTAGACCTTGGAAAAATTTGTAAAATTAGGTTCTAGGAGAGAAAATATACAAAAATAACCTAAGCTATAAAATGCATAAAGGGTCGCTTTGTGCATTTTAAAATGGATACTTACACATGGGGCAAAGCTAAATTTTATTTTGCCAATAATTTTATATATGTCACTATGTGGAACGAAGATTTAAAAAACAATATTTCTAAAACGTTAGCAAGAAAAGAAAAAATACTCAACATTTCAGCGAATATATTAAAGAATTTGTTACTGACATACCTCGTAACAAAGAGATTCCGAAATACACAACAGAACAAGTAAGTTAGCTTTAGTTACGGGATAACCAGGCATCAAACATGATCGGTAACGATTTGAATAATTAAATACGGACAAGTTGCAGGGTGAGGAATAGGTAAGCTGGGTAAATGTTGATACTTGAATTTTATTGACAGTCAAACGAAAGAAGTAATGAGTTGTTTTCAAGCGAAGACAAATTATTAGAAGGAGTATAATCGTTGTAGATTAGATGTAATGAAGGAACATCCATTGACTCCCCAAATGTGGTTCCTTACCCCTTCAAGTAGTTATCAAAAATGTTACTTCTTGTTGGAAAAGATTATTACCTTTAGGAACTTTATTAAATTTTTAACTCTTGAAAATTAATTTTAGTGTCCTTAATAGCATGAGTGAAGGTGAAGACCATAAGGTAACACAGGTGGGTTAACCGTAGTATTGCTAAATGGGATAGTTTGCTGGGGTGTACAAGACATCTTCAAAAAGCAATGACCTGAGTTATGTACTAAGTTGGTAGAAATACGATAATTTGCTTAAACGTAAGTAAAAACTGTATATGTGAAAAATTATAAGATAAGGTATGAAAAAGATATGAATATATGACCTTAGGGTAACATAGTTGGGTTAGTAAGTTTGACTAATTCTAGTATTTTTAGGTAGGAGAGCCTGTTAAGGTATACGAGATATCTTTGAAGGAAATGATCAGAGCTAAGTACTACTTAGAGCTTAATACGTAACTTTGCTTAAATTAAATTTGTTATTTAACGTAAATGAAAAATGTAAATTTGAAAATATCATGTCTTTGATTGGTTGGACACTTTGCTAATTTTAGTATTTATTCGTAGATCAGGGGGATCTAGATCTCTTAGGTTATACTAGGTTTGTCAGAAAATCTTAAATTTTGTCAAGTATTACTGTGTTAGCTGCTAATAATATGTTAGAAACGCAGGCTTAAATTACGTTTTGCTGGGTTATGTGAGATTTGGTAGAGAACTTTGTTAACGTCCACATTTGTTTATAGCTCAAAACGATGTTATATTTGATAGGCAAGACACATTTATAAAGGTGGCATCAATTCAATAGTTAGATGTTTTTATATATTTTGAAAAAAAAAAAAAAAAAAATTAGGGGTTGGACACTTTGTTAATTGGTTTTGTTAGATAATACTACGTTAGTTACTGATGATATGATAGAAAAGTAGGGATAAGTTAAGTTTTGCTACGTAATGATTTAATAGGTTGAGAACTTATTCTAATAAGTGCTTTATTTTGAACAATTTCTAGTTTTTTAATGTTAGTTTCTTTGTTAGATTTTAGCACTTTGTGAATGATAGCAGTTATGCATAGTTCAGCATGTTAGATATGCTTGTAATGTCATTCTTGGTAGGTTATGAAGATTAAAGGTTTACATGTTAATTTACTTTGTTAAGTTGGGAATGTACTTTGTGTTAACAGAATTGATTTGTTGGGTTCTTGAGAGGCAATGGTAATTATTCATAGGTTCATTTGTTAGATACGATATGCTAAGTGAAGTTATTAGGTTAGGTCGGATATTGGTATGTTACTTGGATATAGAATGACGCAGCCTTGTTCGTGATAACATTTTATTTTAATTTAGTGAAATTTGGGAATATCAGCTGTATCGGTAACTTGGAAACATCGTTTTGTTTTTAAAGTGAAAGTTATGAAATAACTTTGTTAGTCAGTGTGATAGTTAGGATAAATTTTTGTTAAGTTTTGTTAAATATTACTATGCTAAAGTAAAATTAACACTGATATGTTAGAGAAATGCTGGAAAAGTGAAAATCGTTTAAGATTTGTAAGATGATGTTAGCTATTTACAGATATTATGCAATGAAATTTGTTAATTTTAGCATTTTATTCATACATATGGTGTGTTAAACACGTTATTTTTATGTTATAAACATTAAAAGACTTAAATTTATGTTCTAATCACACAAAAAAACTTATTTATATATAATAATTGTGCCATTTTGATACTTAAATATGACTTTGATCACTTATAGTTGATATTTTTAATGAAAAGAATAAAAAAATTAGAATAAACATAAAATGTTGTTAACAATTTTATGTAAAATTTATAAATGAAGCATAATTTTGTTACCTTGTACAAATAATTAAGTTTAATAAGGAATTTATTCACTTAATCATATGGCGTTAATCGCCTAATCAATGGGTTACGGTGATGTGAGAGGAGCAGGGATATGTGGCTGATTAGAATTTGATCTAATGATCTATTGAACAATTGATATTTTTTAATAAAAATAATAAATAATTAGTTGAAACCTAAAATGTTTTTAATAAATTATAATTATCTTCATCTAAAGAACTTATTTTTATGTTATGTTTATAAATAATACATGGCCTAATTTGATGCAAAGTTGTAACTCAATAGAGCATGGAAGGGATTTTTCGGACGAATAAGAGGAGTGAGTATAAAGTTTGAGCTCTGCTATAGGGTCAGTAAGGTACATATATTTTATATATAAAAATATAAAATTCTTAAGTAAAAAACTAAAAATGTTTAATAATGGAATAGATTTTCTGAAAATAAAAATATATTTAAAATAAATAACAACTTTAAGCAATATGAAAAATGAAATAATAAAATTAAAAAAAAAAAAAAAAAAATACAAAAGTTTTGGATTACAAAAGAAATTGGGGATAATAATCATAAATTGTATGATTTTTAGATTTTAAAACTCTCTAGGGCAGAATTTACTGCTCTTTCGAATGGTTTGTGTATATTTAAAAAATAAAAAATATTTTTTTACTTATACACAGGGGTACACGTTTGGAAGGTCATTTTTTGGGAGCTTATAAAAGAAAAATTGCGATAACCTTTTCATTATTCATCCGATAGCCACCAATACTTTCGGGGCCTCTATAAGTCAAAGATATTTACATTTTTTGTTTAGATAAATTTTTAGTGTACAGAGTAGATTTGCCGTTGTGCATGGGAAAATTTCAAATATTTTCCCTTAAGCAGTGGTAAACCCCATGGACTTTCAAAAAAATATTTTAAACAAAAACTGTTAATCTCCTCCATTTATTTCGTATTGATTAGATAAATAATAAACAAATTATTTCACTGATTATTTTGAGTTGCATATATATATTATATATTATATATATATATATATATATATATATATTATAGTATATATATTATTATATATATATATATAATATATATATATATATATCGTGTGTATATCAATTTTATCGATATTACTAGTAAATTTATTATTATTATAGTATCAATAGTATGTATATCATATATATAGATATACATATTATAATATATATATATATATATATATATATATTATATTATATAATTAATATATATATATATATATAATATATATATAATATATATTTATAAATATAATATATATATATTATATTTAGTATATTATATATATATCTAGTATATATATATATATATATATTATATATTATATATATATATATATATATATTATATTATATATATAAATATACTATATATATATTTATTATATATATTATATATTATAATATATATATAATTATATATATTATATACTATATCTATAATATTATTATATTATATTATATATTATAATTAATATTATATTATATAATATATATATATTATATAGTTATATATTATATATATTAAATATATAAATATATATATATATATACTATAATATAATATAGGTATATATATATATTATAATATATATATATAATATTTATATAATATATATTATATATAATAATATTTATACTATATATTTTTTTAATATATTTATTATATATATATAGTATAATATAATATATATATATATATTATATATATATATTTTATTATATTATATAGTATTATATATTATATATAAATATTAATTATATATATTATATATAATATATATTTATATATTTATATATATAGATATATATATTTATATATATTATATATATATATATATATATTATATATATTATATATATCT
>JABUQX010072920.1:17500-18694 GCA_015478945.1 Trachelipus rathkii
CAAGTTTGACAGACTGAGGGAGTGGGGTCTTCGCTATAGTTCCCTTATGTCTCCTGTCTCTACGTCAGTGTCATACATTTAAAGCGAGGATAAGACAACAGGGGTCTTCACTATATCCCCGTGTTCGGTCTTTTTTGCCTCAGTTGTTAGATTATTCAAACATTATGGCTTTGTCAGGAGGACGCTGTGTGTTCACAAAACAGCAACTATAAGCATATAAACAACCGTAATCTAAGTTAGAACGTTTATACGAAAAATCCTATGAAACAACTAGAATACTAGACTACAGTACAAAGCAAAGTGAAAAGCAATTGTGGTAACCATATTCTTCTCCCATCATTTTCCGGAGCCTTTCTACAGGTAAAAAATGCTCACTACGTTGGCTAACAAGTCTTATATATTAGAGCCGGCCACTCCTCTATATATTTCTCTAAACCAACCGGAAAGAAACTTTCGGTGTTACCTAAACACAACTTTGAAATAGCTTCGATAGAGTCGGTAGCTAATCTAAAGTACATCATTAAAATCGTACTTAAAACAAGACAATTAAACAAAATAGAATACAAAACAACTATATATTAAACCAATAAATTTATTCTCTCATATTCACCTAAATTTTGACTGTGTTTCTACATTTCGATCAGGTCACTTCTCGAAAAAGGGCTACTAGAAACATTTGGTCAAAGCTTTTTTGGTGTATCATTTTCGACTAGAAGAAACTCTAAGTCAGGAGATTATGATCTAAATATTGGTCAAAAACTAATATAAAAAGCGAAAAAGGAAATAAAGCAAAAACTAAAGCATTCATTTTTTCTTAAAACTGAAAAGAAAATCGCGCGTTTCCTCTTTCATTACTCCAATTCCAACTCCAGGAGCATTTTCACATGGCTTAATTCCCAGTAAGAAGAGTATTTTGGGAAGAAACGTTCGACAGTTTCTCAGATCTCGAAATCAATCAACTTAAAACTTAAGACAACGTTGCGCATTTCTCTTTCCTTACTCTATTACGTAACTCCAGGAGCAATTTCACATGGCTTAATTCCTAGTAAGAAGAGTCTGTCGAAAGAAAGCGTGGCAGAAGTCTCTCGTAACTATAAAAAATTAGTCAATTTATCGACTATATTTGTAGAAAACACTAATCCAAACTAAGGAAACATGCAAACTAGAAACGTAATATCTAAAATATTGCAAAAA
>JABUQX010072921.1:5000-7500 GCA_015478945.1 Trachelipus rathkii
AGTATAATTATCCATTAATTAATAATGATTACAAAACTAAAGGCCAAAATCTTTTTCTCAACAGTACAAAAGAACTATAATTTCTCAAAGTCATTTACCATCTAATTTTAGGCTATGCTCTGTAATTCGGAAAAATAATTGAAAAATAATAAAAAGGTTAAAAAATCAAATCATGTGATTAAGTTGAAGAAATATTACTTTTAAAGTATCAAAAAAAAAAAAGCGTTTTTAACTCCAGCAAATTCAATGAGTTAACAAATTTTCTCTCATTTCAAAGCGTGAAGTTATCGTAAATTATTGCACGTTATTGAAAGTTAATGTAACTTGAAGTTATAAATTAAGAAAAAAATGTGTTTAATTTATTAGGGAAGATTCAAGTGACTTGAATTATGAACAATGATGAATAACAATGAATAGCTTACGAGTAACGCTTAATGAATAAGTCTAGCAATTAATGGTGAAAAGTGATCGAGAGGGTAGGAACATCGTTTGCCTCGTAATTTTAAACTATGACAAATGAAACATGAGTCAAGTTCATCTTTCATAGTTTTGAAAGATTTTTGTTTCTGCTAAAGAATAAATAAAACTCCATTATAAAATATTGCTATAATTTCTTTGAACTTTAAAAGTAATTTTATTTCGCTAAATTATATGCACGCTCATATATATAAATATATATATATATATATATATATATATATATATATATATATATATATATATATATATATAATATATATATATACTATATTATATATATATATTATATATAAATATCCCACTCTAAATATCTTATAAGGCTTTAACAAGTTTGTTTTGTCATCATCACCATTGTCTTATTAACTCATGAAGTATAAATATATATATATATATATATATATATATATATATATATATATATATATATATATATATATATATATTTTTTTTATATATATATATATTATTTTTTATATAATATATAATATATATATATATTTATATATATATATATATATTATAATACTATATGAGATATATTAATTAATAATATATATATATAGTATATATATAGTATAAATACTATATTATATACACGTATATATATAATATATATATATATGGGCGTTATTGTTGGGCGTTATTGTTGTTATTGTTATTATTGTTATTGTGTTCTGTGTTTAGTGAAGTGTGTGTGTGTTTTTTTTAAATCTCATTATATATATATATATATATATATATATATTGTACCAAAGTGAAATTAATCATTTATTCGTTTCTTCGAGGTTTAAGTTTGGAATTTTAAAAGATAAGTTTTAGTTTTAATCTTTTTTCATTTTTTTTCTTTTGTAGGTTTTAATAAATTTTAGGAAGTGTAGTTAAGTTGTTTAGGTTTAAGTTTTAGTTTTTCAGTGTTTAGTAGTATATTTTTTTATTTAATTAATTTTAGTACTTAAATTTTTTAAGTTAGGATTTAGTTTTTCATTTTTTTTTCTTTTAGTTGTAGGTTTTAATAAATTTTAGCAAGTGTAGTAAAGTTGTTTAGGTTTAAGTTTGGTTTTATCAGTATATAGTAGTATATTTTTTTTATTTAATTGATTTTAGTGCTTAAATTTTTAAGTTAGGATTTAGTTTGTTTAATTTTTATCCCAATTTCTTCTTTTGTTTTTGTCTATTGTTTTTATTTGTGTGTGTAGAGTGTGTGTGTGTGTGTGTAAGATGGCATATTTGCATTGTGTCGTGCTTTCTTTAACTTACACATCCTGTCTGGTAAATTAACTCTTGTCTGTGGAAATACACAATCTCTAAATCTCGCATATCCTGTTTCATCTTGTATGTTATCGACACTACAGATAGCTAAAGATATTCTACTTAACATCGTTTTAACACGGCGTATCTAATATAACTTAATTTCATATTTCCGTCTGAAGGGTGGAGTTGGGTCTGCCTATGTAACATTATACTTATCCTTAACACGTCTCGTTTTGATATCTCTGTCGCCTATATCTTCGATCCTTGTGAGTCTCTATATCATGTTCCTTCTTACTATTACAATAAATCTTAGTGCTGTCTGTCTACTTGAGTTTCTCTCTAACAGAACTAGATTTACTCTTATCCTTGATATTTATTCTTTGACTTATGTCTCATAGATGAATCTGTTGATATGCTGGTCTTCTCATCCAAAGTATTGACTGTAGTCTCTTCATACTGTTATGATTCCAATGTACATTTAACCAACAATCATGAATGGTGTCTCTCTCGATCCTCCTGGATCTTAAGTGGGGAGGAGGCCGCAATCAATTCAGTTCATTTACGATCTGGGTCATTCTATACTATTTTGTACTTACATCTACATTCCGGATCGTCCCAATTCGATTCTTGCTTACTTACTTGACCTATGTTTCACCACTAGTCCTTCTCTCTATAAAAACACCACCTTCGCTCCTATTGGTAAATCTGAACACAACCTTATATCTCTTAATTATAATCCTTTCTCTCCAACAGCTCCATCCTGCTACGC
>JABUQX010072921.1:20000-21831 GCA_015478945.1 Trachelipus rathkii
TAATAACATCAAATAAAAATAATACAACAAATAATAATAATAATATAATACAATAATACTATATAAATAATAATAATATAAATAATAATAATATAATAATAATTATAGATAATAATAATAATAATTAATAATAATAATAATAAATAATAATATAAATAATAATAATACAATATAATAATAATAATAATAATAATAATAAGTAATTTTAAAAACTAATGGTTTTGAAGCTGTACCAACAATGTCATGCAATAAATAACTTTATTGAACTATTATTATTGTTAAGAGATGGGTTGATAGTCTTGATGAAGAGGGACTCCAAGATCCTCCCGTCCGTTTCTGATCGAAATGATTTGAGTATGGAAAAGTTATTTGAAGAGATTGGGTGGTCCTGTGACATGGCATGCTCTCTTATGGCCGAATATTCGGGATTGGATAAGGGTCGACCTTTGCGAAAAGAGAGACCTCTGTGCTTAGATATCCTAATTGTTAATTGTAGGATGGTTTCACCTACGTAGCAGGCGTTGCAGTCTGCACACAAATATTTATATACAACACAGGATTTAAGCAAGGTAGGGAGCATCTCCTTGGAGCTGAAGTACGAGCCTATACTATGAGCATTAACACAAACAAATCTGAAGTCGCATTGGGGAAAAGATGGTGTTAAAACTTCTTTAAGTAACCTGACCAGGTCTATAGAGCGGGATCCAAGGTATGGTAGCTTTAAGTAGATTTTTTCTTTTGGTACATCGTACGATGGGATTTTTGGACGGAATAAATTAGTCAAGTAAGAGCCCAATGTCTTATCGAAAATAGTCTGAGGAAACAGATTTATTGTAAAGAAAGTTCTTAAAAAGTCCATTTCTTTATGAAAGGATAGCCAATTGGAGCAAATTTTGTATGCTCTATCTATTCTACAGTAGATCCCTGCCCGTTTATATCCAAAAGGGATAGAGCTGGATGACTAGTTCCCAATGATGTTGAGGTGGGTTTCCGGTATATTGATGTATGAAATTTGTTCTCCCTTCTCTGCACAGATACATCAAGAAATGGCAACTTTCCATCCAGTTCCTCCTCCTTTGTAAATCGGATGTTCGGATGTTTGTTGTTCAAATGTTCCAAAAATAAGTTTGCGTGTTCTCGTTCTCTAAACAATACAAAACAATCATCCACATATCTCAAATAGAGAAGAGGTTTGAAGTCCAAGGGGCAGTTTTCCAACCAAGTCACCTCATGAAATGCCAAAAAGGCATTCGCAAAGGAGGGTCCCAGCGGGGAACCCAAAATAATAATGATTTAATACTGGATACTGATATAAATTTGAAATTAAATTCTGCCCAATTTAAAAAACTATTACAACTGGCAACTGAAGATACTATTTTCCTCTTTAATGACTCACTTTACCAACAAACGGATGGTATGGCAATGGGTTCCCCCCTGGGACCCTCCTTTGCGAATGCCTTTTTGGCATTTCATGAGGTGACTTGGTTGGAAAACTGCCCCTTGGACTTCAAACCTCTTCTCTATTTGAGATATGTGGATGATTGTTTTGTATTGTTTAGAGAACGAGAACACGCAAACTTATTTTTGGAACATTTGAACAACAAACATCCGAACATCCGATTTACAAAGGAGGAGGAACTGGATGGAAAGTTGCCATTTCTTGATGTATCTGTGCAGAGAAGGGAGAACAAATTTCATACATCAATATACCGGAAACCCACCTCAACATCATTGGGAACTAGTTATTTCAGCTCTATCCCTTTTGGATATAAACGGGCAGGGATCTACTGTAGAATAGATAGAGCATACAAAATTTGCTCCAATTGGCTAT
>JABUQX010072922.1:0-47500 GCA_015478945.1 Trachelipus rathkii
AGAGGATCATTGAACGGCCTCTAGAATGTCCACTCAACTCATAATAAATAAAGAATAATACTTAAGAAGCGCATGGTCCCATTTTAGATTGTCCCAGTCAACTAATAAAATTAATTAATTAACTTTAATTAACTTTAACTTAGAATGTCCAGTCCATGTCATAATAAATATCAATAATAATAAGAACTATACTTAAATAAAGAGGTTAAGCTAACTGTTCCGTCAAACCAATCAATAATTAAAGTAATTAAAAATAATATTAGAAGCCGCATACCTGAATGTCCCAGCCAAACTCATAATAAATAAGAATAATTCTTAAGAAGCGCATGGTCCTTTTTAGAATTGTTCAGTCACGAATAAAAATTATATTAAGAAGCCCGCATTTTTCCCCCTAGAATGTCTCAGGCAACCCATGAATAAATAAATACATAAGATAGATCTTAAGAAGCGCATGGCCTACTAGACAACTTCATACGCCTATTCTTATCCTCAAAGCCAAAATCTAACTCTCGTTGGTTTACGAGGTGTGCGCCCTAGTCCAGGCATATGCTTGTTTTTCTAATAGGGTGCTAAAATTGTAGAAAATATATCAAATATGGCCTACACATATTTATTATACTCGGACAATTATACAAAAGCCAGCTGGATTATAATTAGATACTAGTCTGCAATGCTGGCATTAATTGTTCAATTTTTAAACCTAGACCCTAGTTCTGGGTTCAAAATCTTTACAATGGAAACAATGAAACATCAACAAAAGAATGTTTCAGACTTACGGGTTACAATGCCAATAGTTGTTTGAAAGAGCTGAAAAAAAATATATATTAAAACATCATAATATATACTTTATTTTACTTTGTTTACTTTTCTATCGAAGTTAAATCACTTAAATACACAAAAACAATAGTAAAAAAAAAATAAAAAATATTAAAAATAAAAAAATCAATGAAATCAATAAATGGCAAAAATCAATGATTTATTTATAAAAAACTAAGTAAAAAAATAAAATTGATTTTTTTTTCATTTGATTTTTTCGTGCCACTCCTGCTAACAAAGGTGCATACGTAGGGGAAAAAAAGAGGTAAATAAACAGTTAGGAAGGAGATGATGAAATGAGGGACTTACAAGGGGATATGAACTCATCTGGAAGGAAGCACGAAAGGTTATAGAATGAGAATAGGGGAATCTGCTTAGAAAATAAATGAACATAGGAGTCATGTGCCTTCGTAACTGACGAAAATCATTATATGAGGGCTGTAGCGGTAGCGTGGAAAGTTGAAGAATGGTAACAATATTGTTATTTTAAATACCATTGATTATGATCAGAACGGACGGCGAGAGCGGGTGATTCATATTGCTTTGGAAGTTCTGTAACAAAGCGTTTATGGAGGGTATAGTTTCAGAAGGGATTTGAAGGAGAAGCGGTGAAACTCTCTATATAAGGGTAACTGTTAGTAATTATAGGTTATTAGTTTCATTGAAGTGTTGTTAGGAAGATATATTGCTGGTATTGTATTGGTTGAAAGAGGGGTCGTTGACTAGAGGACATGATTGGTGAAGAACAAGGTGCGGTTTTCAGTGAGATGGCTAAGAGATTGTTGGATACACTAGATCAATACGTGGGGAAGATGAACAAAATGGAGGGAGAAGAAGAATGTAAATTGTATTTTAAGTTTTATGGATTTGCTACAGGCATATGATAAATTAAATGGGAAGCATCTATGGCAGCGTGTTAGTGATACTATGGAGTTGGTGGTTAGGCCTTTCCTGATGTTCAATCAACAGTATGTATGACGAGTGAAGCGGTTGTGTAAGAATAAATGGTGTCGGAAAGTGATTGTTTTAATTTTAATAGCGGAGTGAAGCAGGGATGTGTTATGTTCCTTTGGTTATCTCAATTTGTATATGGATGGGTTATGAAAGATAGAGGTTGGGGTTGCAGAGCGATTTTCTGTTAGAATGTATGCGAGAATGAGAGTGGAAGGTGCCCTACCTATTATATGGCGGATCGATGTTGGTTTTGTGTGGTGAATCTGAAAAAGGTTTGAGAGGATATGGGGAGATGAGTTTGGTAAGTGTGTGTAAAGAAGGGGTTTTTGAACGTAAACGTAGATCAGAATAGGTTATGGTTGTGATTGAGGACAGTCCTAGGCGTGAAGCTATGTTAGACTAGTGAGCACTGAATAAGTGTATGCGATTCAATATTCTAGGATATATAGTTGGACATGAAAAGGGAAACGGGATGATCGCAGAGTGGGTAGGAAAGTTGTGAATGGCAATAAGGTCGGCTGGTGCAATAAATCGTTTGGTGGATGTTAAAGGAGCTTAAGTCTTTATTAGAGCTAGGTCTTATACACTAGAGTATTTTCGTTACTGTGTTAATGTTCGTAGTGAGACTATGGTCCTGGATTAGAGGTATAGATCTAGAGTACAATGTGTTCAGATATATAATCTTTTAGAGTCGTGTTAGATGTGAGAAGAATTGATAAGATGAAGAAATGAACGTAATTAGAGAGTTGTGTGGTGTTTAAGAAAGGGATAAATGAGAGAATAAAATTGAGATGGTTACGTTGAGATGGTTTTGGTCATGTGAAAGGATGGATGATAGTCGGTTGGTTAAGCGGATATATCGTGGTGTAGTGATGTTGGAACTGACCGGCTGGAGACCGAAGAAAAGTGGATTGCGTCAGTAGAGGAATAATGGAGCGAGAGAAAATGCGAAGTTTAGCAAGAGGCGAGAAGAACGGTGCATAATAGGAGTAATGGCGTAAGTTTTGTGAGGGGGTATGTCTGTGGCCCCCTAGGCCAAGGGATGAACCCCATATTAGACGAGATGCCATACGTGTAGGTCCGTCACGCCCCTAAAGCTCTAGGGGGATTTTCGACTGTGAGGAGTTCTCAGATAATCTGGTATAAAGAGGGCGGTAAAGCTGGACTTTCTTTTCGACTTGTATCATTTCTTCTTCTACTCTTTCTGTTTCCAGTGCCATGTCACGCCACGTTACCCAGTTCCTTGGGGAAAAAGGTGGTGATATAGAATAATATATATTTATATATATATAGTTATATATAATAATATATAGTATATATATTATACTAATATATATTATATATATATATATTGATATATTATAATATATATATATAGTATAATAGAATATCTATACCTATAAATTTAGATTTGAAGGTTGAGAGAGGTGTCTAAATTGAATTGTCGTAGTTGTTGAAGCCTTGCTTTTGTACTTCTCTTTTATTTACCACTGTAGTTATTTAATATTCGAGAATGTGACCTGTTTTCCTATATATATATATATATATAATATATATACTATATACTATTATAATATATATATTATATTAATATATATTATATATACTATATATATAAATATATATTACTATATATATTACTATATAACTATAAACAAAGACTAATTAGAACAGGGTAATTAACACATTACAATTCAGCGCTCTTTTATGTTCATCCCCATATTATGGGCAGGAAATGATCCTACGCACATATGTACTCTACATATGAGGAGTGTTACATGATCACATTTAGAAAATCTTAACATTAGAAAATTGGCCAGTTACAAATAAGCACACTTCTATGTTCTGCATAGTATCTTGTAGGAAGAGTATCTCAGCACGATAATGTTATTAACTAGAGGTGATTGTATTGGTTAAACCAAGACCAATATAACCAACACAGAGTACTTTTTCTAAATTCTAAATAAAAATTCGGGCGACGGGTCCGTTTCAGACCGCATAATGGTTAGATACGTTGAAATAACAGTTCTACATGACCTGTTCTTTATCGTATTCTATAAATTAACAGAGCTAGCAAAAAATGGGCTGGAGTCATTAAGGCCGCATAGGGTTAAGATACAGTTCAAATAGCATATTCTTATACCTAACTTGCTGTTTTCGCTAATTATAACAAAAAAACATGCAGCGTAGGCTGTTAAATTACTTATAATCACTTGTTACGAACATTGTCTTATTGTTTAATACACGCCTATCGCGTAAATATAATGAAAATTTTCGCCTGTGCCCTTTTGCTCACAAACTAACGCCTCATTCCCTTTCGATGCGGCTTAGTAGGTCTATTACAGCCTGTCGCGTAGCTTACTCCGCTTAATTACTAGCTTGCAATAACACTGGTGCGATACGCTCTTAAATAATATAATATTCGCATATATCTAAAGCTCGGTATGTTGCTACACGTATAATATGAGAATTTTCTGCTCGCTGGCCCTTCTGATTAACCTATTGTCCTGCTGCATTTCCGGATGCGAAGCTGTAGGCCTAGCACGTGTCGGCGTAGTTTATTAGATATCCTTATTACATTAACATTGTAGTATTTCAACTTTACCATTTCGTTTGCACATTGGTTCCTGCTTTCTGGCTTGATTTTGAATCTGGAATTCAGTTGTATCATTTCAACCCTTGCTGCTACTTTTCATAAAGGTGGTTTGAACAGAATTAACGACTCATAACCAATACCAATCCTGTAACCACCACCTTCAGTATCTATGAAACCAGGTAAGTTACAAACCCTATATTTTGGATGTGGCCTGTACGTCTACGCACTGTCGGCGTAGCTTACACACTTAATTTTATTAACTAACACTGTGCATGCTCTTAAATAATTAAATTCGCATATATCTAAGCTCGGTATTGATGCTAACAGCCTATAATATGAAAATTTTCGCCTGTGCCCTTCTGCCCTACTATTGGCCTCGCCCGCATTTCGGATGCGAGCTGTAGGCCTACGCACTGTCGGCGTAGTTCATTCGATTATCCTTATTACTTAACACGGTTAATGAACTCACCTTGATAGTTAGTATTAATTGTGCAGCAATACTTTGCTGATTAATTGATAAAAAATATAAATTATTATAAATTGGTCGGAGAGATATCTTCCATGCTTGACGTGACTAGAAAAACGTTCCTATGCTGGGCGAAAACAAAAGAGCTGCGTTATTCGCATTTTTCGAATGCACAACAAAGTGCACTATATAGTCAAGGGCGCGTTGGCTTATGCTATAATATGAACCTTTAATAACGAGTTATTTTATACAAACATTACCTAAATCTTTTATATAGATATCTAAGATCTATTCTAGATGCTTCTTGTGACCTCTTTGGCTACATACAATTCTTTTAACACTTTTAAAATTGTACCTTTACGAGATAGTACTGGCATTAAAACTCCACTTTACACTTAATATAGCAACCAAGTTATTAGGATCTGACTCAGCAAATTATCAAGATATTGTGCCATCTTCTCAGTGACCTTAATGTGTGCATACCTAGCTCTCAGACAGCTACACGTTACTACCCGACGTCCTCCAGGTCCGGAGAGCGGAGTGTGCTCGGCGGTATTGTCACTGGGGGGTTCTGGGTGTCTGGTGCAGGAGGCTGCTCAGCACCACTGAAGACCCTAAGCAGCTTCCGGGAAGAACGCCACTTTATCGTGACAACGCTCACTCTCTACAACATCAATATTCTTCTATTGAAGGTGATTATTCAAAACCTCACCTACTCAGTAATATATATATAGTAATATATATATATATATATATATATTTAGTATATTATATATATATATATATATATATTTTAATATATATATATATATAAATATATATAATATATATATATATATATATATATATATATATTATAATATATTCTTTTTATTTTATTTTTTTTGAGTTCAATGTACAGGTTTTAACGGGACCTATTTAGAGCTAGATCTAAAAGCCTAAAGTCCTATCCGGAAGAAGAAAGTTTAAAGCACTTACCATAAACAGTGAAAAATAAATACAAAAATAAATAAAATGTTAAAATGCATCCTTAACATTATAAATAGGCCTAATCCATAAATCATTATTGCTAAGAATAATTTCTTTCTTTTGAAGAATACAAGAAAGTAGAGTTACTGCTAAAGTGGGAAGATTTGGATAAGATATATAACCTTTTAGAATTTGTTATGGACCATAAAGTAGGAAATGACGACAGCGAATGGTTTCAGTTGGAACAATCAATGAAAATATGGTGAACAGATTTGCTGGGTAGGGCGACGGCAAAATTTGCAGATGGGAGGTGGGTCCCGTGACTAGTGGCTGTGAGTGATAATGGTGTGGCCATATGAAGGGTCCACGCATTCTTGCTAATAATAACCGAAAGCCTTGTTGGAGAGCAGCGATATTATCAATTGATGAGAATGTGCCTTTTGTCGATTGAGCATCCGAAGAGGTACTTGGGAAAGCTCCGAAAAGAAGAGATGGCCGTTTCTGGCATCTCTATCGCAGATTTCAATTGCCAGTTAACCTACATAAGAGGGGGTCCAACATTATATGGTTTGTTTCTTGCGAGAGTGGGGCAGCCGAAAAAAATTGTTGTACAGCGGACACCTTTGAATTTTTAGAGTAAGGGGTTTTAAGTGCGGAGCGCGCTGAGGGAATCTGAATAAATGACACAAGAGTGGTCCTGATAAGGAATGGACATTCGAGAAAGGGCATCGTTATAGGCATTAACTGCCCTAAATGACGCATGGAAGGGAGAGAGATTGTGGTCAGAAAAAAACAGCAGTTGCCACACACTGTCCCTGTTTTAAGAGCCATTAGTAAACAGTGGAGTAAATTCACCGTGAACTGTGGAATGGGACAGGAATGATGCCTTTAACAAGGCAGCAGGTTGGCTAGATTTGGAGAGAGAGGTCAGGACCAGTGAGAGAAGGGAATAGTCAAGGTGTATACCCTTCGTCATGAAAGTAAGGCAGCACCTTTTGCAAATGGATGTTGAAGAAATTAAGGATGTTATAAACTATGTTTGCAAATGGCCAGTAATTAGGATTCCAAGGTATCTCCCCAGAATCGGTTAGAGCAGAAGGAGTTGGGGTTTGAAAGCAAAGATAATTTGTGCACATGATGCATTCCCTTCGAAGAGAGAGTGGCATCATATTGGATTCAACTTCAAGGCTCACCCGGGAGACGATCGGAAGGTTCCAGTGGAGATACGGGTCGCCTCGTTTTTGATGGGATCTAACAGGTGCTGGGGATGCCTGACCGTATACTACACAGCCATATGTTCCCAGCTTCGACTCAGATTAGGCGTGTAGAACGTAAAAGGGACTTGCGATCAGCACCCAATCATATTGAAGGCGAGATTACAAGTAGTTTTCAGGAGTTCTAAAATATGCGTGCGTATAGCTAAGTGGTATCTAGAAGGAGTCCGCACCGCTCTAAGCGCCTCACGGACTGCTCCGAATTCTCAATACACCTCGGGGAATCGATCGCCACCCTCTAAACATAACTAGTACACACTAGCTGGGCATATTCCTTGATGTAGGAATACCAAGCTAGAAGTGCTAGAAAGGGGGTGGGGATTTAAACCATACTAGAAGTGCTCCGATTCCATTATAAACCATCGGAATCGATTATATAGGGTTAGACACCTTGGTCGGGCATATTGCAGGAAAAAAAAATCACGTGGCTAGAAGTTGCATAGAAAGATTTGAGTCTGTGACTCACTTTCTAGCTCAAGGTTCCAATCCTCACTTATATACTTATATCGCAAGGTATCAATAAGAGAGAAAAAAATGCAACTTTCGCTGGGAATAAGAAGTAACGATGTAATTTAAATCGGAGCAAATAGTAATACCTCTAGAACAATAGTCCTGCAGAACTCCTATCCAGAATAAAAGTGACGTGAATAGAATAGAAGAGCACGAACCTGGAATGGATCTATTTGACAGAAAACATTTAATGAAAAAGAGGGAGTTGTCCGGAAACCGAGCGAGTGGAGTTTAAGGAGAACCAGTTAGTCCCACGTTGTATATAAGCTTTTTCAAGGTACAAAAAGACACAAGAATCACTCCACCATTGAGAAGGCTGCCGGATGTATGATCCAGTTTTAACATGGGATCCGCGGTCGTAAACGATTTTTGCGGAAACCAAACTGAAAGTTTGAAAAAGCCTGGCGACCTCTCCAAAACAGGGGAGAAGGAGTTCTGAACATTTTCACTCATCATTTACAGGTATGCAGGTCGCGAAATTGGTCTCTGGTCGTCCGCTACTTGGATCTTTCCCAGCTACGGTTTCCAGGATTAAAAAGCTGTAGTCCAAATAGATAGAAAAGAATTCGATATAGATTCTGTTATACAGATCAGCAAACGCGCTGACGCTGAGGTGAATATGACTGAGCATATGTCGAATCATGTATGGACCCAAGGGCACCGTCCTTTTGCTATTCGCCAGTGCAGTTTGATAATCTGCAAGTGTTTAAAAAGACGGTTATAGGAATGATCTTCCTCTTTCCCTGTTGAAAACTGGGAGTGCAGTGTTAATTCTCAATTTTTTGAAGGCTTTCAGGATGCGGAACTATAACCGATATTTGCAACAGCAGCAATGAGCGGAGATCTTGTCGGTTACATCAGGCCATCAGGACTGTGGGTGAGGAGTTTTTGGAGCGACGAGATATCTTCTGGTGCAACTTTCCACACTAAAGTAACGGGAGTTGTAGAGCTGACAGTCGAAAATATAAGTTCGAAAATTATTGTTTATGTTGGGTTGGCGATAATTCGCCCAAGATTCGCCGCAGTTTCTTCTAAAAAATATCATGCTTTGAGGTGGTATTGCCTGTAGATTATTCTTCTCTCGGTTAACTTGTGTGCACTTCTTGGCACTCTTGCCGACGCGCTGCCTTGCGGAAGTTGCGGAATCAAGCTTCCCGTTGCTTGTGATTAAAAACTAGCTGGAAGAAGTGAAGGCATCATCAACAGTCGGAAACCGCTTATTGAAGGGGGAAACAGTGGGATAGATGTGGGCTGAAAAAAAGGACCACTCCACTCTGTTCATACACGCCAGCTGGAGTTTAAAGATTGGCTTGGTACAAGCTCATTTAAAGCTATTATATATTCTACTAAGTTTTTTTCACAAATATTTTAATTCTATTATATTTATGCTATGCTGTATTTAGAGTAATTTTTTGAGTATTTTCTTACATATTTATTTTTATTAAATTTATTTTTATTTTTTTTTTTTCTTAATATTCATTTTATTTTATTTTATTTTACTTTGTTTTTACTTTTTTTTTTCATTTTGTATCATTTTTGAGTTTCAAGCGTAACTTATTGATTAATTTTATAAAAGTATCTCCATATTTTATTTTATTTTCCTTCTTAGGTTCTTTCTTTTACATTTTATTTTAATTTAAGCTGATTTGTTGGAGTTTTGATTTAATATCTATTCCTAGTGTTGCTTGTGGAACATTATTTTCTGTGTTAATTATATAGACATATTTATTTTACTTTATTTTTACTTTATTTTATTTTATTTTTGTAGTATGGTTGTTTCATTTTTATACATTAAATCCCCTAATATTTCATTTATTCAATGTTTTAACCTTTTCATATTAATCTTATGCTTTAACTATAAAATGTAGAAATTTTTCTTTTTAAATAAAAAAAGGTTTTCAAAAAATTTAACTACAAAACCCCCCGTCCCCCAAAAAAAAAATTTTTAAATTAATCCAAACCATTAAAAATTATTAAACTGATAAAATATAACCTATATATTACGCTTGAATTTTTGAATATATATTACGGAAAAGATTTCTTCTGCATTATTAATTTTTTTTTTATTCATTTTTCGCTTTTTGAACTATGGTCGGCAAGGCATATCTAGATAGAAAATGCGATCTTTCAAATAGACCAGGAAGGTAAAATTGCGTAAAAACCGAACATTGCGCACAGCTTTCTCACGTATAAGAACACCTTATGGGAATAATTCCACAACTTTTGTGAGTCTGTTAACTTTTTTTTCTACAGAGACCGCAAAATAATTCTTTTTTTTTATTCTTCTTCACTATTTTTTTTAGAGTCTATCGTGATTTTTTCATAAATCTGTTATACAGGGTACTTGGTAAATAATTACCATTATTATTATTAAACTTTAATATGAATTTGATTTTTCCTAAAGATTTCAAATTTATTTTTATTCTTCGTTTATTTTTAATAATTTTTGGGAGTATTTTTTTTTTTAAAAATCAACTGGCCACTCGAAGCTTAGTGAGAGGGGCCATCCTCAGAAAGAGAGATGGGAGGGGAATGATTTAGAGGGGGGCTGAAGTCCCTACCCAGATGAGAAATAATAATAATAATTTTATATTAATATATATATATATTAATATATATATAATATATATATATATATATATTATATATAATATGATATATATATATATACTATATATATATATAATAATTTTTGAAGGAAATTTCTCAGGCGAAAGGTACAAGCTGAAAAGCTGAAAACACACACACACACACATGTGAATCTTAAAGTGAAATTTGCAAGTGAATTTAGTTAACTAATTAGTGTTGTGTATCTAAAAGTCTTTAAAAATTTGTGTACTTTTTATTGTGATTATTTCTGTTAATTTATTTTAGTTGAGTATTGGACTCAGTCAGTGTTTCATAGGTTAACAATAGGCTAGAGTAGTAAGAGATTTCCTGTTTACTGTGTGTTTGCAGGTTTTATCTTGAATTATTAAATAGATTTTCTGCATTTCACTATAGTCTTTAACAATTGTTTATATTAATTTTGTGGTAATTTAAACTAAATTAAGTTTACCAGAGCCATAGCTTAAGGTTAAGCCTATCATGAATTTTTTATATAGACTTAGCCTAGGGCCTAGGCTATACTATACTTCAAGCTTTGTTTTAAGATAATAATTTCTTTCTAGGCCTTAGTGATATTTAGTAAACTGTAGTTGGTGAATAATTGGTAAAGTTGGACTACTGTTAGTCTAACCATAAAAAAAAAAAAAAAAAAAAAAAAAAAAAAAAAAAAAAAAAAAATTATATGAAGCTAGATATAAGCTTGTTTAACATTTTTAACTGTTTTAAAGAGTATTGTTTATTCTCTTTTTAAGGCTTTAACGATATTTAAAATTGTAGTTGGTAATTGTAAGGTATAGGTAGTAAAGTTGATAATAAATTTAAGTATGTATGCTCTGTGTGATATATGTGGTGACTGTGAGAGGTGAATATGTGAAAAGCTGCCCTGTTTTGTTGTGAATGCAGAGAATGTGTTGCTAAGGAAGAAGAATTGCAAGACTGAGTAAAGATATTGAATGAATTTGAAGAAGTTCTGGTATTTGAGTCGAGAAAGGAGGGAAGTGTCAGAAAAGGTTAGTAGGGAATGCTCGAGGTGAGGAGGGAGCGGGATATAGGGGTAGAAAGGAATAGTGATTCACCTAGGCAGGAAAATGAGGGGAAAGGATAAAGTAGTTGAAAATAGGTCTGCAGATGAATATAGAGTTGTGGAAATTAGAAATATAGTTTAACGATGAGGATCTCGAAAGTCAATCAGCTTGTGACCTGCAGAGGTTCGACTGTTTTCCAGATGGGGAGGGATCAGAGAGTGCAAATGGTAATGTTGAGTTTTCTAAAAAAGGGAAGACTGAAAATTCTAATTGCGACTCTATGATACGATACCTAGATAGGACTTTTCTAAAAATAAGAATAAAAGAAACGATTGAGAGTATGTTATCCAGGTGCAGAGTGAGTGATATCGTGGATAGGATAGATAGCGAGATTGATTCTACAAATGTTGATTCAGATGTGATTGTGCATGTGGGTTCAAATGATATAGGACATAGAAGGTCAGAAGAATAATAGCAGATTATATAGAAGATTGATTCAGAAAATGAAAGCTAGTGGATAGAAGGTGCATGAATTGTCGATTTTACCTAGGTTAGGTGCAAGTCAGGAATGGGGGAGTAGGCTTTAGGTGTAAATGAAAGGATTGGGAATTTATGTTTTTCAGAAAATTTTAGGTTTTTTGGATTTGGGGAGAGAATTTCTGGATAAAGACCTTTTGGCAGCAGATGGAGTTCCACTTGAGTCGTAAAGGTGTTTGGCTTTTCAGCCACCAGTTGGAGACTTGTTTAGCAAAAAAACTAGGTAAAGTTGGGGGTGATGGGTCTAAATCTGGATACGAATAATAGCAATGGTAACGGTAATAGTGGTGATGTAATAAAACTAGTGTTACAGGCTCAAAATAAGGATGATAGCAATAAAAATAACAGCATTTTGAATATAAAATGCTCTTTACACAATGCTCATAGCTTAGAAATAAAAAAGATGAGCTGAGATTAGTTACTACCATAAATGAGAATCTTTGACATTATTTTGCATAACTGACAGCGATGGGTTAATGAGAACTTATATGGAGACTCCGTTCAGGAATATGAAATAGACGGTATTCACTTTATTAATACCAGCATAGAGGAAAGAAGGGTGGGGGTGTGGCACTTTACTATTAAAAGCAATATTCAATTTGTATTACTGACCTTAAAACTAATCATGATATTGAATCGTTATGGGTAGATATCCTTATGTTTAATAATCCATATAGAATAGGGGCTTTTTATAGACCTCCTGGGCAGAGTCAAGAATTAGACTCAGAAATTGTAAAAGAAATTGAGTCAGCATGCCACAGTAAAGAAAAGGTAAGTCATAAATGGTGATTTTAAATTTTCCTGGCATTAATGGGATTCCTTTCTAATACGGACCATAGTAGTTCAGTTATTTATGAATTGTATACTAGATAACTTTTTGTGCCAGATTCATGAACCCACAAGACACGATGCCCTATTAGACTTAATATTAAAACTAACGATGAAAGTATGGTGGGTGAGGTTAGAGTTGAGCGAGAAATTTGGACTTGTGACCATAATATATATTTAGATTTAATATGAATGTGATATCTTGGGCCAAATTGCAAGTTAATTAAGGAAAGGATCTTAGTTTCCGAAATGGTGATTTTACCAAATTCCGAACATGCTTAGTAATAATTGACCTGGGATAAAGAGTTTAAGACCAAAATTGCTTTTAATCATGTGGGAACATTTTAAGCAAAATTTTAAATGAATATTTCAGTCATGTATGTTTAAAGATAACCCATTAGGTGGCGAAGAAAAAACTGTTTTGGTGGAATAGAGAGATAAGAGTAAATTATGAAAAGCGTGATGTTTAATATTCAAGCGTAGTACATAGGGAAAGATGATTAGAATATTATAGGGAAAAATAGAAACGACAACTTAACCAGTCCTAAGGAAGGCAACGAGAGAGGCAGAAATTAATTTAGCAAGGAATAGTAATAAGACCGCGAAGAAGTTTTTTAGCTTTTTAAATTTAAAATAGAATAGGACAAATGGTCCAATTAAAAATTGATGAAAATTTAGTGAGTTCAGATAAGGAGTTGGTCAACATTTTCAATGCTTATTTGCTTCAGTGTTTACTGAGGAGAAGATTAGATAATAGTTTGGGGACTAATAGTTCTTGTATGCATTACAATAGACTTACAGAATTTGAATATGACGTAAAAGATATTAAAGTTTATTTAGACCATATTGATCCAGGTAAAGCTGCAGAGCAGGGGCTGATGGGATATATGGTAGAATTCTGAAAGAGGGTGGGTATCAGCATTGCAAAGCACTGTATATTTGATTTTTAAGCGATTATAACATTTGGTGAGTACCAGATGAAACTGGGAAAACAGCATATGTTTGCCTATTTATAAGAAGGTAGTAAGGAAGAATTTGGGAAATTTAGGCCAGTTTAGCTTAACATCTCTTGTTGTAAAGGTTCTGGAAAAGTTAATGAAAGGTTCTATAGAGAAATATTCAGAAGATAACAAGGTATTGTATGACTCCCAGCACGGTTTAAGAAAGGGTAGGTGATGTCAGACAAACCTTTTAGAATTTATGGAATACATTACTGACTGCATTGACCGAGGAGATCCAGTTGATATTGCATATTTAGACTTTAGTAAAGCTTTTGATAAGGTTCTCCACATAAGGTGATGAAAAAATTATTTGCATTGTGGTATAGGTGGAGTGGTACATGGTTGGATTAAAGAGTGGTTGCGAATAGAAAAAGTGTGTACAACTAAATGGGATAAATCATCATGGGAATAGTGAAGAGAGTCGTGTCCCACAGGGTTCAGTGCTGGGCCACTATTGTTCTCATATATATAAATGATTTAGACCAGGGACTTTAAATGCAAGGTTTCTAAGTTTGCAGATGATACTAAAATGGCCACCTCAGTTAGTTAGGAATAGTGAAGGATGCATATAGATTCAAAATGATCTGATAAACTCTTGGGTGGGCAGATAAGTGCAAATGAATTTTAATAGTAAGAAAGTGTAAGGTTCTTCACCTAAGGTTACTCAATAAAAGTTTTAACACAATATGAATGGGGATTGCTGAGTCTGTGACCAAGAACAAAGATTTAGTCGTGATTATAAGCAGTAATTTGAAAGTACTTCATCAGTGTTTGGAAGCTAGAAATAAAGCTAATAAGATGCTGGGCATAATAAAATCGCAATGTTGTTTTACAAGAGCAAGGAAGTAATAAGTAACTGTATATCGCTATGTTAGGCCAGTAATAGAAGTAATTGTGCAAAAGTTTTGGCCCCTTATTCAAAGAAAGACTTAGATATGCTAGGAGAGTGCAACGTAGAGCAACAAAGGATGATTTCTGCGTTTGAGGGTAAGAGCTATGAGGAGAGGCCTGAAAGGAGTTAGGAAATGTTTTCTGTAAGAAAGGCGCACATTTCTCAGAGGGGACACTGATTACAAGTCTACAAAATCTTACATCTATTGATATACAAGAGACTAATAAATTTTTCACAGTAGAGAACATGGACAGGTGACAGGGGGCATAATACGAAAATTAAGAAGAAAGCATGCAATCTTCATATAAGAAAGCATGCATTCGTTAATAGGGTTTGTTAAATTTTGGAATGATCTGCCAGAGGAGGTGTTGACTGTGACTCGATTGCAACATTTAAGAAAGGGTTAGTTTGTTTATGGATAGGTTGGGTATCATATAATATATTGACGAGCAAAATTGGCGGGTTTTTAGTTATAGTAGTTATTAATGTTAGATGGCATGTGTGACCATAATTAGTTATTATGCATGTGAATGGTTTGGGTATCATATATATTTTAATTAAAAATTTTTGACTAAGGCAAATTGGTGGATTTGTAGTTACAACAATTGACAAGCCCTAGGGTGCTTGTGGATTTGCATGAGCATGTTTGGTTAGTGGGTGACTGGGACAGTCTCGATAGGCCATGTGGCTTCTTACTGTCTCTATATTCCTTATGTCCTATCGGGGGAAAAGTTACTATTTTATGTTTTTCCCACCATGGGCGCATACAAAGTGGACGGTCACAGTTTCAAGGGTGATAGTAACCAGCTCAGTCTGAACCAAGTCAGATATTTCAGCATCAGTGTTCAGTGGGCATGGCTAGGCCTCTGGACTCACAGACCCTACTGTGTGTGCAGGCGAATAGGAATGTTGGTGTTGTATGTGTAATTAATAGATTGTTCTTTTGTATGTGTTGGCTATGGATGAGTGAGGTGAGGGTATTGAGATTAGTGTGTAATTAACTATGCCGTAAACTGTAATGAATTACAGGAAAATCTCCTACAAACGGCATTTTTTTTTTCGTGTCGTCCTGGTGAACTAGTCCGAAAGTAAAATCCATTTGACGAGGAACATCAAACTCCCGACCTTAAGCGTCGCACGCACCACTCAACCATGCGCACCGAGAGCTCTTATATATGAATATATTATATATATATATATATATATTATATATATATATATATATTATATATATATATATATATATATATTATATATTATATATATATATATATATATATAATATATAATATATATATATATATATATATACGCGGTATATATATATATATATATATATATATATAATATATATAATTTATTATATATATTATATCTATATATATATATATATATATATATATAATATATACTAATATTTATATATATATTATATATATATTATAATATATACTATATAAAAATATGTCATAACACCTTTTTTTAAAAGTTTCACAATTTTTAACATTATTTCTAAGTAAAATAACTTGTTTAATTTATTTAATTTGTAGAAAACAAAACAATTTTTCATAAAAAAAAAAAATGTATAATATATATATTATATATATATATATATATATTATATATATATATATATATATATATATATTATATATATATATATCATAAATATATATTATTATTATTATTATATATAAATATATATATATATATATCTACTATATTATATATATAATATATATTATTTATATAATATATATTATATATTTATATATATATATATATTCATATATATTTTTTTGTTTTTTTTTTTTTTTTTATTCGTTCATATGTAAAACAATTTATTTCAAAATTTAATTTTTTTTTTTTTTAATTTATTAGTTTTCTGCTATAGAAATTGATTTTTGATATTCGTTACCGAATTTTAGGAAAATGCTAACGAGAAAATGTAAACAAATAAGATGGCAGCGTGGTAAGGTCCGTTGTTGAATTAACATATTATACTTAAATAATGTTTAAATCTAAATTCAAAGAGAAACTTAAAACACAATAGTTTGATCAGCTATTTGTATATAACCATTTGTTATTTTTTTTATTTTGTTATTTTAATCGACGAGCTCTATCACAACAGCTGATCCAATTGTTTTGTACAAGTCATTTTTATGAGAATCGCGGTCGTTTAAACTGAAAATTCGTGCTAAAACTGGGGTGAGCATTTCTTATCGGGCGTAAGACAAAATGACAAAACGAAAACGGTCATATATTTTTAATACACTATGCTTTCGATTTTCGACAGCGTTTCTTTCATCCTACACAGTGAAAAAAAGTTTTAATTATAATTAATTTTGCTGCTTATTTTTTATATTTTTAGTGAAATATGAACTTAAATGTACAAAAAATCATGTGGAAAAAAAAAAATTGTTACTATTTTTAATTACATTAAATGTTATAGTTTTAAACTTTTAGCACAATAATGAACCTTTTTCAGAGGTTTTGAATTTATCCAATTACAATAGGTTCATGTGAACAGCAATCCTTAATGTCAGCCTTCTGCAATCTGCAAGCGTTAGCAGTAGAGCTAGTAAGGTTAGGTTAAGTTTTTGTTAGATTCATCGGGTTTCTCTAACGAACCCAAGAAAACAACCCATCTCTACAGCCAGCAATTACTGCTAACACCTATGGAAGGCTGTGTTTGCACACTAATTGAATATTTGTATCAAATTGATTAAATCTTGGCATAATTTTTTTTCACTGCTTTAATCAAGGGTTTGCTCTAGTTAATTTTTAGTATGTTTTGCATCCTAAAGATGTGAACGCAAGTTCATATACAAAAAAAGGTTCGATCAGTAATGGTATGTGAAAGGTCTTCATATGGTATATATATACTTTATTCTGACTCAGATTAATTTACAATCATTTTAATTGTAATCGTTTTACTAAAGCAGGAAAAACTTTGTGTGCAATCTTGAGATATTTTTTAGCGATATTTTGAGTTGATAATGAATATTAATGCGACTTTTTTGAAATTTAAGGATGAACTCGGAAAGTTTGGCGAAGATTTAAACACGATTGTCCAAAAGCTTTGAACAAGATTCCTGTTTGGAAGACTCAGGTATTTATTATTATTATTATTATTATTATTAATTTTAATTATTATTTATTATATTATTATTATATTATATTATTATTATATTATTAATATCATTTATTTTATTATTTTACTACAAAGTGCTACAAAGATTGAATTCGTTAGTGAAAAGCAGATATAATCCAAGAGTTTCCTTGATTATCTCTTAGGTTGTGGTTAAATGAATTTACATCAACTAAACTCGAGATCGAAAAATAAAAATAAGTAGTTTTTTTTTATTGTAAAATTAAAGTAAAACAATTAGATTACGGTTCTTATACTCATAATAACAAAATATCCTTACAAAATAAACTTACCTTTGTGCATCTTTTTTACGGTATATAACTAAGAGTCAAAATTTGCCCTTATTTTTATCACATTTTTAGAAATGTACTTAATACTAGAGGTGTACCGGAATTCGGTCCGGCGGAATCGGCCAGAATTAGAGGTGTACCGGAATTCCGTTCCGGCCGGAATTTTTGAAAATTCCGGCCGGAACCGGAATTTCTAATCTACTTCTGAGAAAAAAATTTGATGGAAGGGATTTATTTTCATAACCCATAGCCATTTTAACCAAAAATATTGTAGTTGTGTAGCATTATACAGTGTAGGCCTATTACATATTCAATGTATCTCTTTAAATAAAGTTTACTCAAGTACCTCAAAATATAAGATTATAAAGATATTCTCATATAAAATTCAAAATTAATTTCCAAAATTATATATATATATACTATATATATATATATATATATACCGTATAATATATTATATATAATATTATATATATATATATATACTATAAATATATATATTATATATATATATAATATATATATATATATTATCTTATATATATATATATAATATATATTAAATATATATATAATATATATAATATAATATATATATATAATATAATATATAATAATATATATATATTATATATATATAATATATTAATATATTATATATATATATATATATATTATATATTAATATATAATATATTTCTTTAAACACTTTTTAAAATATTAATGAATTGTGGTGAAGTAAAAGAAAACTGTTCACGTATTGGGCGATATTTTTAAAGTTTTTCCTCAAATATATTTCCTGATTGTGTGATGATGAAAAGGTGTAAATTTCTCTGAATATATGGGGGAGACTGGAAACTAGAGTAATTTTTGGGCTAGTACTGCTATGTTTGCAAATTTAGCTTTGGTCACTTTCCACAAATTATTAAGTAATTCTTCTTTTCCAGATTAGAAATTGATTTCCTCTGGTAAAAATTTTCATTTCTTTAAGAATTTCACCTTTTTAAGAGGCAACTGATTTTTCTTTTTTTTTCCTTCTTTAACTAACTGACTCGTTGTCACTTTCACTTTCTTCAAACTTATAAAAACTAAGTTAAAAACTAAGTAACTTTGCAGTAATTTCTTTTCTTATGATGATTTTGAGGTACTTGGCAAATCTAAGTTCATTGGAGATAATGCTCGTTTCTGAAAATGGATGGATGACTCTTCGCCTGAACCTTCTTCTGTACTCGCTTACTACTGACTAGTGTTCTAGACTTCAATTATTGCCATATTGTCTTTTCAACCATACCATTTTTCTAACTAATTCTCAATATTTTCATTAAAAATAAAGTACAGTTTGTATCTTGGGTCTACTACAGTACTTAAAGCAATTATCTTATTTTGATATATGTCTATTTTTCTTTCTCTTTTCTTTTTATTTATAAATCTAAACTCTAAATGCCTTCTTAACTCTTCTTTTAAAGTCTGACTTGCTGTCACTCCTCAGAGTTTGAGAGATATGCTGGAGACCTCAAATATGGAGAATAATTGATGATATAAATGATTTTGCCTTATAGTTTTCGTAACCATGAGAAATGGTTGCAAAAAACTCTTAGAATTTTATCAAAGTATTGCATTATTAGCAGTCAAGAGCTTAATGATTGATTGTTTCTATAATATAGACTTGCCAGAGGTCTTCTTCCAACATTCCAATTTCTTTCTAAGAGCAATTGTGCTATTCACCTTGTATTAACATCTTGAAATTGGCATAAGTGGGCTTGCAAGATGTGATCCAAGTCTCTTTGTATTCTTTTAAGTTCATTACAGCATGATTGAAATGTGTACAAATATTCTTACATTTCCTTATTAAATCACACTGTTCTTTGAGAAAATAAAGTGCATTTTAGTAACAAATTGAAGTTTATGAATAAAACCAAGAAAAACTTGTGTGTCCTGCTAATTAGCTCAATGTTCAATGTTATTGCTCATCTCGACGCATCAAATGGATTTTTGTTTAGGATGATTTCCCAATTATTCATCATAATTTCAACTCATAGTGATTTTAATCTCAGAAATGAGAACCTGGAAATACTTGCAATGGAGTCAACAGTCCATTTTTTTAAACTCGCTGTAAGCAAAAGACGTGCAGTTAAAAGAAATCAATTGCTCGGTTTGAATTATTTATCTCTTATATATTATAGTAAATGATATCTGATCAGCCTTGAGAACTTCTAATAGCTGCTGATCATAATTTCCTGTATAAAGTTGGTAACATCTTCTCTACAAAATATTTTCAACTAAATAAGAGATTTTGGTTGAAGATGGCAATAAGTTCTATGAATCCCTGCTTTTCAGTGACTGTGAAATGGCTGGTTATTCATTGCGATAAAATTCATTCTTTCTGTTGGATTTGGGGTCATTGGATATGCAATCTTTTTTGGAGAAGACTCTCCTCAAAATCACTTTATTTTCAAGGCTTGGATTCTATTGCTTTTTGTGGTTTCCCCTGTTCTAAAAAATACGACTCTCCTTTTACTATTAAAACTTTTGGACTTCCAGATATTCTTTTCGATAAAACATTTATATTACGGTTCTTATACTCAAATAACAAAATAGCCTTACAAAATAACTTACCTTTGTGCATCCTTTATTTATATATATAACTAAGCAGTCAAAAAATTTGTTCTTATTTTTGTCACCATTTTTTCAAATGTACTTAATACAACTCAAAACTGTGAATTAGTTTATAATTAATCAATCTCTATAGTACTGAAAAAAATGAACACTATAAAATACTAATGAAAAATTAAAATGCATTTCACTTTATTAAATAAAATTTGATCGTCTCTCTTGTTCTCTTTTCTTGAACCTCTTCTTCTCATGACCTGTAGCAGTAATTAAACTAGAATCAGCTAAACCCTTTTTCTTTCTTCCTCTTCCTCCTTTGTTTCTTCAACATATAATTTTATGCCTTTTCTCTTCACCCTGCTTTGCTTTTATGTTATTTGTTAATTAATGTTGATCCAGTTGATGCTACTTATCTCTTCTTTCTCGATCATTTCTTTAATTTCAGCTTTTATTCATTACTCCCAATGTCGAAAAAATGGTTTTACTTAAGGTTTTGCTCTTGGTTTTATTTCAATAGGAAGTTTTTCACTTGATGTTTTCACAGATTTTTCTGAGGAATATTGCCGTCTCAGCCATCTCTATTAAGACTAAAGTTTCTGCTTTTATAGTAGACCTCGCTACTCATTTAGCTAAGAAGAAAGAATCAGGAGAATAGTGGAGTAGGGGGGGAGAAAGAAGAAGCAAAAGAGGACATCTATTATTTTCTTCATTAGTAATACTAATAATGTATTCAATTTGAGATTTTTCTTGATTAACATTTCCTAATGGTGTATCGGTATAGACTTCCATTTTTAACTTACCCTTTCTTATATCATCCATTTTTATCTGTAAGTCTCCTCTCTTAGCTCTTCTAATATTCCTGCTTAGTTTTTCATATCTTCCAAAAGCTCTCTGGTTAGCCTTACTTAAATTGCTTACATCAATGGACAGATCAGGCTTTGTGTGTTGGCTAATCCAATTCAATTGACCCACTAAGGATCATTTCCTCTTCTTTTAATCTTGATTCATTCTCTATGGGTCTGTAGATCTCTTCATCAGTCTTCATCTCACTTATGTATTTATTTGGATTCATCCAGATCACATTTCCTTCTTGCCGCATTTCACTCATACATACTTAAATAATCTTTGATCTTTATTTCCTATTTTCAATCTTTCTCTTTTTCCTCCAGTAGAACAAAATAGGGTCCAGAGAACATTTCTTTCCTCCAATTTTTGTGCACATTTTTTTGGACAATCTTGGGCCCAATGAAACTCAAATTCACATATGACACATTTGGAGACCTTACCAAATCTTATTGGATTACATTTGGTATTTTTTGATTCTTTCTCCCCTCTTCTCCACTATTCTCCTGATTCTTTCTTCTTACTTCCAACTGTCATTGGGGAAAATTCTCACTATCATAGTTTTTACCTCTTCACAGGTAATGTCTCCCTTCCTGCAAGCAGCAAGTACTAATTGCTTCAAGAAATATTCTTGTGTATCATCTGCCATTATACCTCCTCCAGATGTTTCACATTCCTTATAGATTCTACCAAATTTTTCAATAAAGGCCTTCATCTCTTCTCCATCTTACCTTGTGATGTTAAACTCCTCATCTTATTAAATTGATCCACGGTTTTGCCCTTGCCAAAATCTTTTGGCTAATTTCTTAATTAATACTTGACCACTATATTATTCCACTTATTATCTTGGATATTCTCGATTATTAATGCTCTTGATTGTTTCGAAGGAGGCCTCTCCTCCTAATCTCAAATTTTTTACAGACCTGGAAATATAACCCTTTCCTTCTCTAGTAATAATTCAAAATTTTCTCTTCCTTCCCTTTGAAACTTTTGAAATGCAATTCCTTTTCCATTTTCTTAACTGTTGATGCGAAGACTAGAAATTCGACTGAGTAACTATGCTTTGCTACCACTTGATTCAACTAACAACAAGTTGCTACTAATGAAATGAATCCTTACTGAAACAATGCAATCCAGAGTTCCTTCATTATCCTCTTAAGGTTGCGGTTAAAGAAGATTTATTTCAAAATAATAATAAACTCAATAGATTTTCCTTTTCTACTTTATCTTAAAGTAATTGTAACATTAAGGTAAAATGTTTGGATTAGTTCTTATACTCAGAAATACAAAATAAATGCACAAAACAACTTAAGGGCCCTCAACTTACTTTTGCTCGTCCTTTATTTGTATAACTAAGCAGTCAGAAATATCCTTATTTTCGTATGAATGTATTTAATTCAACACAAAACTGTGAATCAATTTACATTTAATTAATCTCTTATAGCACTGAAAATAAAATGAGCAATATAAAACTCTATAGTAAAATTAAAAACCATTTCAGATTATTAAAGAACTTTGAACACGTGTCCTTGTTCTCTTTTTCTCTTATTCCTAATCTCCCTGATTCACCAAACACCGCAATAATCACTCATGAAAGGCACGTATCATATTCTTTCACTCAATAAAATAGGTATTGAGAAAGGTGATATAGCTGTAGAGCGTTATATTAAACCAAACGTACTTAAAGAACTCATGGGACATAAGATCGTTTGACAGGTCTAGCTTTTCTTAACATTCACAGGGAAATCGAAGTGGATCCCGATGCAGTAATTACACTTTTTGCAAAAAGTCCCAGGAGAGAAAATTTTGTACTATAAGAATTTTTGTCATTACATTATAATATTATTAGTATTATATTACATTTATTATAATATATATATAATATAATTAATTAATAATAATATATTATATATAGTATATATACTTATTATATATTAATATATATATATAATTATAATATATATATTATATATATATAATTAAGTATATAATATATATATAATAGAAATAAATAATTAATTAGTTAAATAATAATTTATATATGTATAATTATAATTATGTAATTTTAAGATAAAGTAAGCCCTATTATATTTAGAGTATAGTAACTAATTTAATTATATAATTGGTTTAACATTATTATATATATCGTATATATATAAATATATAAATATTAAATATGAACTCTATTTTACTTAATATATTATAATGTTTAAGTTATTATTATGTTTTTATTTTATTAAAATATATAAGAATAATAATATATATACCCTAAATAATAAGAAAATATATGGTCCTATGCTATATATATATATATATATAAATAATATACCGATTGAAAGGTATATATTCTGGTAGTGAGTTTATCTCAATATATCATTCTATTATACGGATTATAGTATACCTATTATATATACTTTTATATATATTATAATATATATATATATAATTAGGCCGGTAGAACTTTAACGAGGGTAGGACTAATTAATCCCCTATATCCACTATATCATGAAATACCGGGGAGGGTACCCTCCGGTAAACTGTACGATAATAGTGAGATATATTTCAAGAACCTCGTCACCTCCTACCCGCCTGAAATTTTTTTCACTGCGTACCCGCATCGTGTTTGGGATTTTGGGTGTAGCGGCGGCGGTTCTCTAACCCCAAGCCCTTATATATATTACTACTATATATACTTACTACTTACTATACTATTATAAACGGGGTAATAATATATTATATATTATATGGTATAATATAATACTGAATTATATATATACTTAACTCAGTTATTTATAGTCCCCCCTGGCGTTCCCAGTCGGCTCGTATAGTAATCTGTAGCTAACCGCCTCAGATCTGATCACCGTTGCCCGGTGTAAATTACCTATAAACAAATATATATATATAACCTATAATTATATACTAAAATCATATAATATATATAAGTGGAGGCAGAAGTACTACCTATTATTCAAAATAGGAGGGGGGTTATAGGTTTGCATAATAGTACGCTACGTTATATATATATTATGTCCCAGCACCCCCCCAAAAATAGCCAATTTTTTTTTTAATGTCTTTTTTTTTTTTTTGTTACATTTTTTTTCTACTAAAATTTCACAAGGATTCCAAAAATGTATAATCGTATATATATGATATTTATATATATATACTATATATATATATATATATATATATTATATATATATATATATATATATATATATATATAATATATTCATAAAAATACGTACTATTTTAAGGTAGTTTATAAGATAGTCAATTACTTGGGCCTTGTTTGAATAAAATTTTTCCATTAGAATATAAATTTTTTAGCTAGTTTGCTTAAAAATTGTTAAAATGCTGTTAAGTGCTTTGTCATTACAAATATTTATACAATCACCACATAATTTAATATTTAAAAGTCACTAAATAAATGTTTAAATTTAAGTTTGAACACCAATAAAACAACGTGTTAGTTCTACGACTATAGTTTGTAAAATGGTCGACTGCTTTGTTTACAAGTCTTGATATTTAGCGAATGGGTTTAAGCGATCTCGATATATCGACAATCGATTTTGAATACATAAAAATATCGACTGCGGCCAGAATGTAAACCATGCCCATATATATATATATATATATATATATATATATATATATATATATATATATATATATATATATATATATATATATATATATATATATATATATTATATATATATTATATCGTTTGGTACATGTGAGCTGGATGACCCGCAAACTTGAGTAGTTTTTTTTATGTTGAAAAAGTTAAAAAATGCAGTATAATTGACCAGAAATTGCTTTTCGGTGATAATCTCGCAACTACCATTTATTTAAATTTTTTTAAGCTTTGTAATTTAATTTTCGAATTGAGTTTAGTTATTATTTTTTTTTTTTAGGTAAGAATTTTCGTTCAAATAAAAAATAAAATGATATAACTTTTATTTATTAAAATTAAATGATAAATACGTTTTTACAAATAACTTAAAAGGCAAAAATTATCAGAAAAGAGCCAGGAGAATTTATCTCGAAAAGTAATGACAGAAACTTACAGGAAGAAACAATATAAATTCTGGAATCAGCGTTAAACTTATTACCGGAATGTAAAAAAAACAAACAAAAAACAAAAGAAGACACTTACAAAAAAATAAATTTACATATTACTGCAACAAGCGTATAAAGCTTATTATATGCGAAAAGTCGTTTTATGATTTAAACTAACGAATACCCAAGGGTAGACCGAATTGATACCAGGAGTCGGGGCCTCTCGGCCTCTAGGTGGACGAACGGGGGGGACTTCGTTCCCCCTCTGTCCCCCATCGGCTTCGTTTATCCCCTAAGGGAATAAATATTTCCTTTAAACTTCAATTTTTAAATGGGGCTCGAGCCGATGAGGGACAGAGGGGGGGGGACGAAAACGACTTTACATATAATAAAGCTTTATACGCTTAGATTCCAAATATGTAATTTGCTTTTCTGTAAGTGCCGTACTTTTTCGGTTTTTTTTTTTTTTTTTTTTTTTTTGCATTCCGGTAATAAGCTTTATAATACGCTGATTCAAAAATATGGTAATTTGGTTTTCCTGTAAGTGTCATTCATTTCGAGATAATTCTCCTGGCCCTTTCCTGGAATATGCCCTTAAAAAAAAATAAAATATTATTAAACTGGATAAAATTTAATATTAATAACGAAATCGTACAAAATTAATTTTTTATTATCACTCCTTTACTTGGCTATATATATATATAATAATATAGTATATTATATATATAATAATATATAATATATAATATATATATATATATATATATATAATATATATGATATTATAATTAAAACTATTAATTATAAAAAGGAAAGTAAATTTAAACTTTAGCTGCTTCAAGCCTTAACTAAAATCAGTAGAGATTTTATATAATTTTTTTTTACCCTAGACATGAAATTTAACAAAAAATGTAATAGAAAACCTAAAATTTCATGAACTCAGAGAAAACGCGGGTCATTCCAGGCTCACATGAAACCATATATATATATATTATATATATTAGTATATATATATATATATATATATATATATTTATATATAATATATATATATATATATATATATATATATATATATATATACCGTAATCTCCCAATCTGGAAGGTGGCGTCAGCTGCAGTCCACTTGCTGTGAATCTGCATCTGTTCATGGGAGATTCAAAAAAAAAAAATCTGTTGAGGGTTCCAATCCTCAAGCAGCCTTAATAGAGAGTCTACTTTTGAGACTAGATGATTCTGGTGTCAGGGTACAACAAGCCTCTATTATTAATATTATCAATATTCAAAAGACCTGAGCCTATTTTGCGGTCGATAATAATCATTTCTTTTAAAGAACATTTGGTCAAAATTTTTTCGGCTTTCACATAATAAATTTTTTAAAGTTGCAATAAATTATTTTATTATTAATTTTGTTTTGAATTTATAAATTTATAAATTTTCAAATAAAAAAAAGAAAAAATTTATTTTCAAAACAAAGTTCTCTCTCTTGAAGTTGATTATCTTGGTCCAATCTTCAACCATTTTGATTTCTATGTCTTTCCTTAAATTCCAAAAGTCTTTTTGGAAGGGTTATCATCCTCTTTAGATCCTTTATTTTCTCCTGCTTTCGCTTTGTTCTCCCTTCAGATTTTCTTCCTATTTCTGGTTTTTAAAACGACAATCCTTTCCCACGACCACCAGAATCGTAACTGAAAATATATTATATATTTATATTATTATATTATATATTTTATTATTAATATATTATATATATTATATATATATATATATATATATATTATATATATTATATATATATAATATATAATATTATATTACTATATATCATATATTATATATATATATATATGTAAAAAGTTATTAACGCCCAACACTGTTCAAGCAGACGAAAAATGACTAATAAATTCAGTAAATTTACTGAATAGAAAACTAAAGTTTAATTAAAATTAAACATTTCTAGAGGCGAAATGAAAATTATTTAAACCAAATAAAAAAAAAATTATTTCTTGTTTTGGGTTCTAGTTTACGCTGTGAAATTGTTAATGAAAATGAAATACGTATTGTACAATTTGTAACGTTTTCTTGTGATGTGCGGTCAAAAGAAAACGGAATAGAAAGAAAATGAATTTGGAAGGGTAACTAAACTTTTTTTTATATACGAAAGGAAAATTTTTTTTTCCTAGGAGTGACCTGACCTGAAATAACCTAACCTAACATAACCTGACCTAACCTCATTTCACCCCTAGAACATAGGAACAAAAAAAAATTCATTTCGCCCTAGGAACATCTATTTATGTATCATAGAGGTTACCTGCAAAAAATTTTTTTTTGATCCGACCTCCCGTTCCGTGTGGGCGTTAAGTAACTTTGTCCATATATATATATATATAATATATAATATATATATATATATAGGTAGTATATATATATTATATATATATATTATATATATATATTTATATATATATATATATAATATATGATGTAATATCGTAGAGGTCATTCGCTTGTAAACACCTGCATGAGTGTATAGAGATCGTGTGCACCTGTGTAAGGAAGGCGGACATAATACCTTTCATGTGTACTTTTGTAAAGAAAACCGTTAAAGTATACCATTATAACTTGTTACTAAGAGCCTTATATAAAAACTGTTGAAGGCACACCACCCCCAAGAGGGCGGTGACAGATTTGAATGTAACGATCACGAGGACCCTCAAGGGGCAAGCCACTGGCCGTGATCGAGATTCTGTTCAGAGATCTCGCGGAGAGGTCCACCGATTATATTTGTGCTGGATTTTATATAAAATATTTTGTGTAACCTAAAACATTGTACGTTATTCAAATTATTCCATTTATATTGCCCGATTCGGCACATGACATTTCAATATTTCAACTGTTGCATAATAATTAATATTTCATTGTTTAATAAGAACTAAATCACGCCACCTTTCATTAATCACTCCAATTAATCATTAAGGGCTTGAGTATCTCAACTCATACTTTTTGAACGAAATGCATGGGAATCTTTTAAAGAACTTTCTCTTAATTTTCTTGGGAATCATAGAAGTTCAGATTATGAAACCACTGTAAAAATTTTAATACAAAACTCTGAAATCTTAGGAGTGAGAATGTCTATAAAACTCTACTTTTTAAGATCCCATCTTGACCAGTGTTTCTTTCAGACAATTTTCTCCGGGGGGGCTTTACAGAGATTCGGGGGGGCACATAAGTATAACATAATTTTCATAAAAATAAAGGATAATGATATTCTTGTCACTTGTCAGCTAATCTTATTAGATACTGTCTTACTGAAATAGTAAATATCCGAAATATAACCAAATCTTTACTTGCAAAAATATAGCAATCTATTTGTGAAATTTATTGGGAAGTTAGATAAATAAAATAACATAAGAGTACGAAAACATTATTATAAGAGAATATTATAATTAAAATATATATGAGTAATATGACCTTTTCAAATAAGGAAATAGATCTTTGGTAAAAATAAATTATATATATATATATATATATATATATATATATATATATATATATATATATATATATATATTATATATATATATAATATATATAATAATATTATATATATATATATATATATTATATATATATATATATATATATATATATATATATATCTATATAGATCTATTGGTATAAAACATAATTATATATATATATATATATATATTGGGGTCCTCTCATACCGATTTAGGTGGGGAGGAGGCCGAATCATTCAGCATTCTCAACGATCTGGAGCAACTAATTAAAGAACCCACACACATTCCGGATCGTCCTAACCAATTCTTGAACACACTTGTCCTATGTTTCACCACTAGTCCTTCTCTCGTTAAAATACTCCACTTTCGCTCCTATCGGTAAATCTGACCTCAACCTTTATATCTCTTAATTTAAATACTTTCTCTCCAACAGCTCCATCTGCCCTAATGCGTTTTTCTGGCAATTTGATCGGCCGATTGGGGGCTTGCGTTGCTTCTACGCTAACTATTATTGGGAAGGACTGCTTTGTCTCTGGTGACGCTTCGACTTCTGCCGGTAAGGTGGGCGAGCTGTAATCGTTGATGGGATAGGCAGGTTTATTCCTTCTTCGACTAAAATCTTTCTCTCCTCAATAAATCTATGGTTCATCGTGCTTGTTCTCTGTCCATTCAGCTACAGACAGTGGGTATCGGGAGTGGAAAAATTCTCTTTCTCCTATCACTCTTGCTAATTTTCATTCTGCTGAAAATCGTTGCAGGGATACTCTTCGAGAGCAAAGCGAGCTTTCATCAAAGAAAGTGCGCTAACCTCCTTGGGGTTCTCCTACTGACAAATCTTTCCTGGCCTCTTGCCAAAACATCTCTAACACTTATGTAAATCTGTCTTTCCTCCTTCTTATTTCGCTCTGATGGGTTCTGTTTTTGCTAATTCTCCACACTGAAACAGGCAATCTCTTGCGCCTCCTATTTCTCTACCCACCCTGGACGATTCTGCAATCCCTCATCCTCCTCCTTCTCCTCTCAGGTGTCCTATGCCTTTGCCTGTGGTTACATTCGATCGGGTGCATGGCCTCCTGAAATCTACGAACGTTGGAAGGCGGGAGCGCCCCTGATTGCATTCCTCGCCCGAGTTTGAAGCGGAGTGGTGCTTCGTTGCTGACCCCGCCCCTTTGTTCAAACTATATTCTCTATGTCCTCAATACTAGAACTTTTCCTCAGTGTTGGAAGCAACGCACATGTCCAACCGATTCCGAAAAAAGTAAGCCGCTTGACCAGGGTATGGGCACGCGTCACTGCTCTCCCAAGCTCCCCTTCCTTCGGGTTTCCTCCTTCACTTTGGCCTTACTTATGTCTAGTTTTCTCTCAAATCGCTCAATGTCGGCTGTTTTTGACGGGGCGAACTTCTTCTTTTCCCTTTTCTGTTAATTGTGGTGTTCCTCAGGGTCTGTCTTATCTCCTACTTATTCTTACTTTTCATAAACGATCTTCTCACCTGCACATCTAACTCTAAATCCACTCGTATGCCGATGACTCGACCCTGTCATTCTTCAACTCATTTCAATTCGCTCCCTCTTTACTTCTAGAATTGCCTTTCTCGTCTTATCTTTCCGATTTATTCTCGATGATCTGGATATAGGATTTCCGGTGGGGTCGTCCTCAACCTTGTGAAATTTAATTCTTTAAAAACTCACTTCTACAAATCTCCCTCTCATAAAACACCTTCCCAACTTTCCCTACATCTTTCGACGGTTCTTCTCGTCTCTCCTGTTGACAATATAAACAATCCCTTGGCCCTTAACATAAACAAAAAAATGTCTGGAAACCTCAACATCACAACGGTTGCTAGGCGGGGGCCTCAAAGAAACTGGGATTCTGTTTGACGCGAGACTGTTTGCTTTCAGCTATACAAGGGCCTCATCTGACCTTGTATGGAGTACTGCTTCTCATATCTGGGGGGGCTTCTCGCTTTCACCGCTTTTGGACAGGGTCGATGTCAAAGGCAAAGACTTATATAACGTGTTCCGTACTTTCCACTTCACTGGACCCGCCTCTATCTTTGCGGCGCGATTGTTGGTGCTTTATCTCTTTTCTAAAGGTACCGCAGCGGCAGGTGCTCGAGGGAACTTTGTCACTCCGCGTACCTCCCACTTTACGAACGTCCTCGTAGCCACAAGGGGTGCTGTGTCCTGGGCATGAGTTTTGTGTGGATATGGTAATCCCAGGCTAGTTCGCTGCGGTGCTTCCTTTTTTTCCAGCCACTTTCCTGTTCTGTGGAATTCTCTTCCCATCTTCTGTGTTTCCTGCTGAAATTTAATGCTCCCGCACTTTTCAAAGCTGCGTCTTGTGCTCAATCTGCGTATTTGCGTTAGTTGTGCTACTTCCGAGGCGTGCACAACCCCCTCCTTGAATAGGGCTTTTCCCGTGAGTGTGGTTGACAACTGTAATAATATATATATATATATATAATATATATATATATATATATATATATATAATATTATATATAGTATATATATATATTAAATTTATATATATATATATAGTATATATAAGGGCGTACGGTGAAAAAAATTTCGAGATTAGTTCTTGAAATTATATCTAATAGGGGATTATAATATATATATATGATATATATATATATATTATATAGTATATATATATATATCACTAATATATATATATATATATAATATATATATATATATAAGTATATATTATATATAATATTTATATAATATATATATATATATAATATATATAATATATATACTATAATAATATATATATTATATATATATATATAATATATATATAATATAATATATTATATATATATATATATATATATATATATTATATATACTATAATATATATATATATAGTTATAATATATAATATATACATATAATATATATATATATAATATAATACTATTATATAAATATTTATATAATATATATATATATATATATATATATATATATATATATATATATAAGGAAATGGAAATGAGCAAAAATTTACCTTATAGTACAAAATTTTCTCTCCTGGGACTTTTTTTGCAAAAAAGTGTAATTACTGCATCGGGATCCACTTCGATTTCCCTGTGAATGTTAATTAAAGCTAGACCTGTCAAACGATCTTGTCCCATTGGGTTTCTTAAGTACGTTTTTAAACGCCTTAATTTTGAAAATGATCTTTCAGGTGTTGCGGTTGAAACAGGGAGAGTTACTAATATTTGTAGTAGCTTCCATATATTTGGGAAGATAGTATTATTACAACTAGACAATGCATCTATTGCAGTGCAAGGTCTTGCATCACAATTTTTGTTATCCCATTTCTGTCTCCAATATTCAAATTTAGTTTCCAAGTTTCCTGGACTAGGAAGAAACTTTTCAGAAAACGTAAACTTATCAGCACAATATCGTGATATAAATTTCTGAAAACGGACGCAATAAGTCCTTATGTTTTGAAATCGCTCTTCTAATTATTATAATAATTTTACTCAAAAAATGGTATATGAACACCTTTTATCTATAATAATGCTCATGGTTCAATATATTTAAACCAGAATACTTTTCATTTGGCGAGAAGCTACACTTCGGGGATCGGAAATCGTTTACATTAAATTTCAATGCATGTACCGTAACTTCTTCAAGGTGCTTTTAAAAACAGATTCTGAATTTTAACGCCATTTATTCATAACGGCTATAAGATTACAAATGTGGTCACATGCTTCTATTAAATTACAATCAACGTTTTGAACTATTTTAGATAGATAGCCCAAAAGTGGATGAAAGAACTTTGTAAAGGACAAAAAGTTTTACAATTAAAACTTACCTTCAAGTAAAGAATTTAGCATTTGGGGTATGCTATAATTGAGATTGAGGACTCAACCGTTCGAGACAGTCTTGTATTCGGGGGGTTCTTTAACCCCGCCAAACCCCCCCACGTACGCCCTTGTAAATATATATAATATATAATATATATATATATATATTTATATATATATATATATAATATATATATATATTATATATATATATTAATATATATATATATATATATAATATAACACCTTTCCGCCGGCCGTATCCAATGGAAATTAACACTTAGTAAGTTAGGGGTATTAAAGAAGTAAGTTTAAACGGAATCGTATACAACGAGTTTTCTTCGTCGCATACAAGTCTACAGTTTTTTTAGAAAATCCTCAGTTGGATTCTCAGACCAATCGATGCTTATCATCATACAATGCATTAAGGTTTTGGCAGCATTCTATTTCTTGTCTTACTTAGTTTGGGCGCATAATCCAGAGCGATCTTTTAACCGATGCTTTCGTTACAGGGATGACAAGAAAGATTTCACAGAGTTTTTGTAACTCGCAATATCCCACGTCCGCTTTCAATATTTTCGACAATGGGCTTTCATTATCTGCTTTAAATATTTCGCTTCCGAGCATGGAATTGATATAAAAAATAGAAGGATTTCAGGTCAGCTAGTAAACCTTCCGCATTAGCATCGGGAAATCTGTCACAAAATTTTCTAACTCCAATATCCGGTAAATTTGTTAATGACTGAAACGTCCCAAAGCGACTAGCAAATATCATTATATCAATTAATTTGATTTGTCGTTGAACCTTTCTTCATTTTCTTCGATTACACTATCGCAATATATTTTCATCCCTTTAAATTTAAATGCATTTTTCTTATCTTCATCTGCAGCAATCAGGCGCACTTCAGATACAAACTCCTCCATTATTTCCACACCGAACGTTTTTTTTGTAAGTCACTATTGACGTCTCCCCACTGATTTGCAATATTTTGCAGGTGAAATTTTGTTCCAGTAATTAGGGGATGACTTAAATATATATATAATATATGTATATATATATTATATAATATAAATAATAATATATATATATATATATATATATATATATTATATATATATATTATGATATATATATATATATATATATGAGTATCAATGAGAAAAAAACAATAATAATATATATATTAACTAAGAAACTCCTTAACTAATAGGACCTTTTCCGAAAGAAATTTCTCTAGCATACCATTTTCTCAGAAGTCAGATTAACAACTTTGCTATTTTATTGCATACTCTATCTTGGTTTCCATTGCTTCTGCCTGAGATATTATTGAATTAATATAGATTTAAATCATAATCCTAACATTTACTTTATTTTGTAATTTACGGCAAAAATTAATTAATGCTCGATTTTCTCCGGGGGGCACTCGTGACTGTAATCCGGGAGGGCTTTGCCCTCCCACTTTTTAAGATCCTATCTTGACTACTTCCCAGAAAATTGTGGAGATTACAGTGTGAAGAACAGGGGGAAAGGTTCCATCAGGATATTAAGAAAGATATCAGGGAAGATGGGGCATTAATATACTAGCAGACTACTGTTGGTGCTTGAAAAAGGGATTTCACCTGAAACAAAACCACGAAAAGAAAAATCTATAAAAACATCTTTTTTTAAGAAAAAAAATCCTTAATTGCTATATCCTTATTGTAATTGTAATTGTTCATATTTATTATCAGGAATTACATCAATTTCATAATTAAAAGTGTTCTGTTTTACAGTTTTATTAAATGATACCAATCAGACAGTAATATAACAATACTTTTTATTTAAAAAAACCATAGTATAAGGAAAATTGACCTGATTGGACAAACCCAATATCAGATTCGTAAATTCAACGCATTGAAAATACATAATGAATCGATTAAAAATTCTTTGAACGGCAAAAAAATTTAAATTCCAGGTCTGTAATTTATAATATTTAATTAATTTAAATGTAGAAGTTTGAATCAAAGTCCCAAATAATAAATATAAAATGCAAAATCCTAATATCAAGAGATTCAAAATGGGTTGTCAACTAATGTAAAATTTTGTTTACAGTAAATTGTATGTCAAGCCGATTGGACATTTGGAGAAAGTAGTTTTTAATTATTGGTGGAAGGGATTTTTATAAAAAACATTATTGGAAGTTTTACCTGAGTTTTTCGAAAAGAACGTTAATCTTAAGTTAGAAAATAATTTTTGAAGAGCCGCCACTTAATGGTAATTATTTTAATTTAGATTAGTAAGTTTAAGTTGAGCGTACGAGATATGACCATTGTTTTATTGGTTACTATAAATTAAGTTGGTATAACGAGATATAATAAATTGGTTATTATTGGTATTTTATTAAATCCGTAAAAGTTATGATACAAGATATAAATATAATTAATTGATAGTTGGTATACACCCCGAAATATAATAAATTTTAGTTGTCAACGTTGTATAATTATTAATTAAGATACGAGATATAATCCAATTATTTGGATATATATTTAAGTTACGACTATGAGAAATAAATTTATATTATGTTATTATTTACTATTCATGTAAGTATAATATCTAGTTATTTATTTTTGCTTATATTGGAGTTGGATTTTCAATTACTATTTTAAGTTGAAATTACGAAAGATACGAAAATATGTTATTTTATGTATTTAGTAATTGAAGTTTAATTGCTAAAACTAGTCGATTTTTAATTTGACTTTAAAGAAATGACTTCAATTTATTATGTAACTATATAAATTAAAATTAAAACTAAGATTAAAATTAAATTTTAATAGTTTGGTGGTAAAACAAAGAACTTACAGAAAGAGAAAACAAGATGGAGTCAATGAAAAGATCTCAAAGAATCTCACATAAGGAGTTTTTTAATAATAATTCTAGAGGAATGGAAAGAAGTAAGGCACTAAATCACAAAGTGGGAAATAAAAAGAACCTAAGGCAAAAAAAAAAAAAAAATTAGAAAGGCAATTATCGAAAAGCGAAGGAAGAAAGCGCTATACTCTAATCAAGCGTTACTCCAACCCCTTGTAGACCTCGCGTGCCCACCCCCCAAAGGCCAAGCCATAAAGTTAATAACCTCGCAACCCCCTAATTACCTATTTAGCCTTGCATTTATCAAATTCATACCAACTTAGTGATATATCAACTGCCTAATGTACAAGAGAATTTTTTCTTTATATGAAACCCCTTTGGTTGGCCTTTACCCTTTTAACCTTATAAAATTGATTTAAATGACAGAGTATATGGTCATATATATACGAATTTGGAACCTCAACACATAAATAAAAGATAACTGCTATTAACAATTATTAACCTTGTAGCAGCGTCAATTGCTTTTTTCACAGCATGTTAAATCTTTTTCCGCTCATCTTTAGCTATAGCGTTTCCCAGACCATAGGTTAAAGTAGGCCTTACTTTAATAATTTCAATATAGCTTAGAAAATAGATTAAGCTAGATTTAGAAGCTTGTTCAATTTTTAACTTGTTCAAATATTAGTTTATTTCTTTTAGGCTTTAGCGATATTTAAACTGTAGTTGGTAAAATAATGGGTACATCTGGAAAGTCAGGGAAAAAAAAATTGGTCAAGGAAAGTCAGGGAAACGTTTTAAGAAATGCTGAAAGTCAGGGAAATTCAAAGTCAGGGGAAATTTTTAAATTTCAATTCAAAACATATGAAGAATGATCCATGGAAATTGCATATTTTTGATATATTTTTTTTCCTTACTGTATAATTGTGAAATAAGAGATGTTGATAAGTGAATGAAAAGGATGGGCGAGGAATGACATTCCCATAAATCTACTTCTATACTGTCTCTTCTATTTTTTAGTTACTGTTACTACTATTTCTTCCTATTCGTTTGTACAGGTTGTTCAAGTTCATCCTTTGATTGAAGGTGGGATTGGTGTATGGATGTGTTTTAGACTGTATGACTTATGACTTAATCTGTTTATATCTTTTTCTTTTTAGGGATTTATACTTTTTGAGTTTTTTTTTTTTTTTTTTTTTTTTTTTTTTTTTTTTTTTTTTTTTTTTTTTTTTTTTTTTTTTTTTTTTTTTTGTTTTTTGTGCAGTTGAGGTATTATTATTTATTTATAAAATGACTACAAAAAAACTAACTTAAACGACCAGTGGTTGGACGTTAAACACCCACAGTTTATCAGGTGGTTGGGTAAAGGACCTGATAGTTCCAAGGCATACTGTAAAGTATGTAAAAAGAACTTTGATTATCTAACATGGGACGCCAAGCCGAAGTTTCACATTCAAGAGGGGAAACTCATTTGAATTTAATCAAAACTCAGCAGGACCAACCATCATTGAAAAACTTTTTTGTTATGTGTTCTAATAATACAAATATTAGTGAAAGTGTGTGCACTGAAAATTATGCCATTCCATCAACTTCTAATCATACTCAACCGATTGTAAATGACCCTGAGTGTTCTATTAATACACCAAATCAGTTTATAATCAGTTTCAAATCTTTTGGTCCATTTAAAGATATGTTAACGGATTAATTAATATTGGGCATAATAGGTGGTGGATGATAAAATGTCTTTAAACTCATCTGTGCAGATATAGGGGAAACATTTAAATTAATGTTTCAATAGTGCGGTAGCTTCAAATTTATAATGGGGGGGCGAATTGAAATGTAATATGTGATTCACCATGGACTTGCTCCTATTTTTCTAGCAAGCAAGCACAATATACACTCTATTTGGCAGTGAAGCTCATTCACTTGCGATTAGAATTCCAAATTCAATATTTGTTGGATGGGGATTGTCTTTTCTAAGAAACTTGATTAGTTTTTTTTTCTATAGTACCTGGGAATCAATGTTATGTGGAATTGGGGCAAATTATTAAATTAGGACTGATATTTTTGCATGGAAATGCGACAGTGGAAGGGGGTTTTCTATAAATTAAACAATTTTAGTGGAGAATCTGAAGAACATAGTCTTGATTCTCAAGAACAGTGCACAGGCTATAAATTCAAAGATGAAATATTCATAAGGTTCTATCACTCATAAATGTTGACAAATGTGAGAGCTGCCCATAGGAGATATGAAATATCTCAAGAGTCAAACAGAACAAGAAGAAGAATGATAATAAAGGTTGAAAAAAAGAAAATTATCCATACAGATTTATAAACTTGAAGAGCAGAGAAAGATGTTAAAACTGAAAGCTTGACAGAAGAAGATTATGAATCAAAAATTCAACACCGCCCTGCACATCACATGCAGGTATGCGAAAAGTTAACCAATGTTAAGCTGACTGCTAGATATATAACTAATCATACTCCCCTATATTTGACTTTGATATAAAGATGGACGTTACATATTTAAGAGACACAACGATAAGTAATAAACACAAACACACAATAAAACAAGCACGAGACAAATGAAGACACAACTCACATCACAATCACACATACATCTCTTCTCTCATCAACTCATACATCTCTCTCTATCACATCATCTCTCATACATCTCTCTCTCTCTCTCTCTCTCTCCTCTCTCTTCTCTTTCTCTTCTCTTCTACCAGCCGCATAAGACGGCGTCTTCCACGCCGCGCCAGCATTCCGATTTAGAAAAACTATGCATATATCGTCTCTCTCTCTCTCTCTTCTCGTCTTCTCTCTCTCTCTCCTCTTCTCTCATACATCTCATCTCAGCTCACCATCTCTCTCTCCATACTCTCTACTCATCTCGTCTCTCATCTATCCTCTTCATCTTCTCATCTTTCTCTATCTCTCTCTTCTCTCTCTCTCTTCCTTCTCTCTCTCTCTCTCTCTCATCTCTCTCTTCTATCCGATCCGCCCAAATCTCTCCCACCTTGGCCTCCCCCCGCCCCGGTCCAGAAATACCCCAGCCCACCCCCCCCACCAACCAACCACCACACCCGCCGCCCCCACCACCAAACTGCTTCTAGTTCTGTCTCCCCCCGCCCCCCTACACACCTTCTCACACTATACCCACCCACACCTGGCGACCTTGCGCCCCCTTCTTATCCGCCGGCCCGCGCCGGCCGGACCGTCCGTCTACAACACCTCCGGCCCGCCATGGTTACACAGCTCTCCACATTGCCCCAGACCGCCAACTTATTCACAGACTTTTCGTGCAGCATAAGCTGATAAATGTTTGCGGTTGCCTCTGTGTTGGTGTCGTCCCTTGTGTCCTTTCAGGTTGCTCGGCTCGCATCTCTTACGCTTTAGGCCCCCGCTGCTTGCCTTGGCTTCTGGTCGTGCGCGTTGCCTTCTGGTGCTCTTTCTGGTCGTTGTTTCTTTTCCCCACCACTTTCCCCTCTCGTTTGGTGGTCCGCGTCTATTCCGTGGTTTTCTGTCGTGTTGTGTGGACTTGTTTTGGGGTGTCTGTTGTTTGTTTTGTGGTGGTGGACTGTTGTTTTTTTCCGCCTTGTATTTGTCCTCAGGGGCTGGTGCCCCGGCGGGTTATTCTTTGCGTGACGTCTCTTGCGTTTTCGCTTCTGGTGATGTCGTGACTCTGGTCGTCGCTGTCTGTGTCGGCTGTTCTACTTGTCTGCTTGGTTTGTGGTCAGCTCGCCTCCCTCCGGGAATTGCCTCGGCTGGGGGCTCGTTTTTGCCCTTGGGGTCTCCTGTTGTTGGCTGTTTCCTTTTTCTGGCTTTTGTCTTGCTTGTTTGTCTCTTGTAGCTGTTACGTCCTGCTCCCCCGTTGGCCCTCCTTTTCTTTCGCTTCCCTGGGGCTAGTTGGTCGTCTTTTTGTTCCTTTGTGGCTCCGTTTGTGCTTTTAGGGTCTTGTGTCGCCTGCCTTTGTTGTCTGTCGCTCCTTGCTCCTGCTCTTGTTTACTAGCGCTCGTTTTGCGTCGGCCGTCTGCTTGTCGGGTTGTCTTCCTGTTTTGTGGCCGTGCGGCTGTAGCGCAGTGTTTTGTTTGCCGGCGCGTGTTTGCATTGTTTGCTGCTGTGGCCCGCCCGATTTCTCTAACCGACCTTCATAGCACCCACTCGCATCTTCCGACTCCTGTGGTTCTCGTTTCTCACTTGTCCGTATACAACCTTTGCCTCGCCATAGTTGCTCCTCTGTGCTTGGCGCGCTCTGCCTGCTGTCCGCGGGGTCTTTTTCCCCTTGTTTTCCTTTGGCTCTCCTTGCTCGCTTTTTTTTCCCCGCGCTCCGGGGGCTCTGCCCGTTTCGTGCTCCTGGCCCTGTCCTCTCTCTCTCTCACTCTCTCTCTTATCTCTTCTTCTCTCTCTCTCTCTCCTCTCTTCTCTCTCTCTCCTCCTCTTCTCTCTCTCTCTCTCCTCTCTCTCTTCTGTCTCTCTCTCTCTCTTCTCTCTCTCTTCTTCCTCTAGTCTCTCTCTCTCTCTCTCCTCTTCCCCTTTTCTCTCTCTCTCTCCTCTCTTCTCTCTCTTTCCCTCTATTTCTCTCTCTCTCTCTCTTTCTCTCTCTCCTTCTTCTCTCTCTCTCTTCTACTCTCTCTCTCTCCATCTCTCCTTCCTCTCTCTCTCTCTCTCGTCTCCGTCTCTGTCTCTGTCTCTGTCTTTGTCTCTTCTCTCATCTCTCTTCTCTCTTCTCCTCTCTCTCTCTCTCTCTCTCTCTCTCTCCTCTCCTCGTCTCTCTCTCTCTCTCTCCTCTCTCTCTCTCCTCCTCTCTCTCTCTCTCATCTCTCTCTCTCTCTCTTCTCTCTCTCATCTCTCTCCTCTTCTCTCTCTCTCTCTCTGCTTCTATCTCTCTTCCTCTCTCTCTCTCTCCCTCTCCTCTCTCTCTCTCTATCATTCTCCTCTCTCTCTCTCTCTCCCCCGTGGCGTCATCTTGCCTTTTCCCTCTCCCTTAGCCGCCCCCCGTCTCCCCATGCCCTCCGCGCCCTGCCCCCGCGCCCCGTCTTTCCTCTTCCAACCCCTACCCCTTCCCCTTCTTCCTCCCACGCTTTTTTTTTTTTTTTTTTTTTCTCCCATTTTTTTTTTTTTTTCTGGCTGCCGCCTCTTTTCTTCTTTTTTCTCCTTTTTTCTCCCTCCCCCTTTTCCCGGTCTTGCCCGGTCTCTGCCCTCCTGGTGTCTCCTGTCTCTGTGCTCGGTCTTATCTCGCGGGTTCCGCTGTTTTTTTCCCCCCTGTTTTTTCCTCGCTTTTCCTCCCCCCCCACCTCCCCCCCTTTCTCCCCTCCCCCCCGCCCTTTTCTCCTTGCCCTCTCGGTGCACGTCGTTTGCTCACATTCCTCTTCTCCTCTCCTCTTCTCTCTCTCCTTCTCTCTCTCTCTATCTCTCTCTCTCTCCTCTCTCTTCCTCTCTCCTCTCTCTCTCTCTTATCTCTCTCTCTCTCTCTCTCATTCCCGTTTGTCCCCCTCCCTGCCGCGCCCCCCTTCCTTTCCCGGCGGGGGGGTGTTGCCCGCGCTTCCTGCGGTCCCCCCCTCCCGCCCCTTCTGCCGCTGCGCCCCCGCCGCCGGCTTTTGCCGTGCGGGCGCTTCCCCTTCCGCCGGCCCCCGCCCGCTGGCCGCGGCACTGCCCCCGCCCCGCTGTGGCCGGCCGCGCCGCCCCGCCGCGCCGCGCCCTCGCCTGGCGTTCCTCCTCCCCCCCCCGTCCTGTGCCGCCCCCCGCCCCCCCTCGTGCTCGCGGGCGCCGTCCGCGGGTGGCGTGCTCCGCTCCCTCGCGCCCTGTGCTGCGGTCCCCTCGCCCCGAGCTTCCCGCCCCCCCCTCTCGCGCCGCCGCTCGCGGGTCCCGTGCCGTGGCCCGGTCCGCCCGTTTCTCCGCCTGTTTGGCCTTTGGCCTCGCCCCTACTCAACCATCCGCACGGGTGCCCCCGCGCCCCCCCCGCTCTGCGCGCCGTCCCCTCATCCACATACACCATCGTAGGTAGCTAGAGCAACTTGCCTGAGCACACTTTAGATCTAGTAATACCTTATTCTTCCCATCGGCGCCTGCAAACCAGTTTTTCTTTCTACTGGGCCCGGGCGCGCTCCGTTCAGCAAATGCGGATAGTTAGATCGGCAAAAAAGTCCTCGCAGTCTAAACAGAGACTCCCAGTTTTCTTTGAGGCCGGCCTAGCAAACCATTGTGATGTGAGGTTTCCAAGGACTTTTTTTGTTTATGTTAAGGCCCCTAAAGAATGTTTATAAATATTTGATGATCATAGCGTAGGAGTAAGACCGCACGCGTACGAGAACTCGTTGAGAATAGGACAGAACTAAAAGGAAAGTTTTAGAAGGTGATATTAGAGAGGTGGAGAGATGATTTTGTAGGAATTTGATTTTTTAAACGTAATTGAATTTCATCCAAGGTTCAGTCAGGAACCTGGAATTCTCTGGACTTTTCTCGACCTGTGTCTGTGTTAATTCTATAAACTCTTTTTGCCTTAAGTTTGGTTACTGTTAAACTGCGAAGTATATTTCTTTGCTAGACGTATATTAGAAAATTCGTGAATCTATCGTTATTGTGTTACGTACCGATGTTAGGGGACTACATTCTATTTGGAAGGTAAATATAGATATGTGTGGCACGCAGATTGAGAAATATATGAGTCTTGCAAATATGGGGCAGTCGAATGGGTCGTACTTTTGATCAATTCGTCTGTCATATCAACATGAGTTGAATTAATAGAGATGTTTATGAGGATTGAGCTAGGTAGAAAGCAAGAATATATATTATAATAAATGAATTATATATATATACTATATTTATATTAGATAGAATCTTATTAGCCTATTAGTGAATGCATATGTGAGTATTTCTATGAGATATAATTCAAACTAATGTTACTTTCAGATTCTCTACTAAAATTGCTTAATTTATAAGAAATCACTTCTATCATTATAACTACTTTTTTATTTTTTCCATTGGCACCCATATCCCCTTACCTGATCCCCTACTCTCGCACACCTTCTATTAATGGATTTTTCTTATAATGACAAATATTTTTTTATTCATCATAAATATACACACTCAAATTAAATTGATTGTTTTTTCTTTTATGAAATAAAAATAAGTTTCGGTTATGGGTAACACTATTTACATTATTAATCGGCCTCATTTTATAAAATTTGAATAGAGTACTCGACACTTATCTATATGGAACATTTAAATTTAAATGTTTCCCTAATCTGCACACGAATTTAGACATTTTATCATCCACATATAGTTATATATGAGCCATTATAGTATAACAATTTCAACGGAGTGACATGTAACAGTAGCATCCATTTCTATTGCGGAAAAGAAAAGTGAGAAGTTACGATTGATAAACAAGACCTTCTTTGGCAAGAGTTCGTAGGCTATTACATTATAGACACTTTAGGCAAGGCACCGAATGTGCCAAATACTGTTTCTCCTTTTGCCGTTGGTAGTGGAGTACATGTGTCTTACACACTGCAGGAAGACTTGATAAATGAGATGTTAGAGTATAGAGGAAATACAGTTAGGATGAAGATGAGATGATTGCGCATTGAGAAACTTTTTCAGAGGCAAGGGATAGGCTATCTCACATCATAAACTTATCTATAAATAAATTTAATAGAGGTGAGGAGTTATTGAGAGATTACACAAATAGGAACGAAAAAAGTTAGGTTTATATTATCAAATGAGAGAGTAGTTCGGAGGTTGCGGTTGCCAGAGTTCTTATGCATTTTAAAACATTCCAAAAAATGAGTTTTCCCTCGTTTTGTGTGAACTTCGGCATTGGCGTCCCCAATGTTAGTAGTAAAGTTGCTTTTTACCATACTTATTACAGTAATGCCTTGAGAATCAGGCTCATTTACCAAACCAAACTGATAAAATTGTAGGCACCACAGTTGAATAAAAATATAAAGTGGTAGGCGTTGCGTCTCGAGATTCCGTTTACTTCAGCGGCTACTAGTTCTTTATTTCGATATCTCAGGTACTTTGAGGAAATGCTATTCTGGCATGGAATATAAACGGGCTTTCCAACTAGAGCAAAACAATCCAAAAATCATCTGTCGGAATCAAACCTATCACTCAAACAAAAAAAAGAATAGAATTACTAAACCAGAAGAGAAAGGTGAAGGAGGGAGGATGTGTTCCAGTTTTGAAGTTTAATTAGCCGAAGAAATTATCATTGTAAGTTGAATTAAGAGACAGATATGAAGAACAGATCAATCTAGGAGACAGATATATATAACATATAAATTTAGAAGTAGATTGACAGGATAGCTTGAGCCATAAGGTAACAAATTCAGACGACTCAAAATCGAAGACACGAAAACAAACATCATCATAAATCAAACAAACATAAACATAAACATAAAATAAACAAAACATAAAAATAAAAACAAACAAACACATAAGCACAACCACTGCCTTGTTGAAAATTGACGGATAAGACTGTTAGACTAAACAGAGTATAGGGGGTTTGCAGTTAGAAGGCTCAAACCCCATAATCTCTGTTAAGAATAAGACATGAGATTTAGAAGGAGAGAGGTGATGTTCAACAAGGTAAAAACTAGATTTAAAACCACAAAAAAGTTGCGAAAATTTATGAAGAAAACGACCGTGCATCAGAACAGGCTATATATATATATATATATATATATAATATATATATATAATATATATATGATATATATATATATATATATATAATATATATAGTTATATTATATATTATATATTATATATATAATATATTATATATATATATATATATATATATAATATCCTATATATAATATATATATATTATTCATAGAGATAAATTTATAAAAAAAGAAAGAGTATACTACATATATATATATATATATATATATATATATATATTACTGTACTGGAATTTCGGCCGGAATTTTCAAAAATTCCGGCCGGAACCGGAATAACTAATCTACTTCTGAGAAAAAAATTTGCTGGAAGGGGATTTTATTTTACATAATCCATAGCCCTCCTTTTAACATAAAATAATAGTAGCCTTGTGAAGCATTCAATTACAGTGTATTACATCTACAGAATTATTTAATAAAGTTTACTCAAGTACTTCAATATATAGGATTATAAGATATTCTCAATAAAATTCAAAATTTAATTTCCAAAGTTATATATAATATATATATATTATATAATAATATATATATATATATAATATATATTATATTATATATATATATATATATATATATATATTATATTATATATATAATATATATATATATATAATATATATATAATATTATATATATATATATATATATATATATATATATTATATATATATATATATATATATTAGATAAGTATATATATATATATATATATATATATATATATATATATAAAGTTAACTTTCTTTAAACACTTGAAAATATTGCTGAATTGTGGTGAAGTAAAAGAAAAACTGTTCACCAGTATTGGGCGATATTTTTGAACGTTTTTCCTCAAATATATTTCCTGCTTCTGAAAATAATCTCTCTGAATATATGGAGGAGGCTAGAAAGGAAAGTAATTTTTTGGTTAGTACTGCTTTGTTTGGGAATTTTAGCTTTGTTCACTTTCTACCAGTTAATAACTTCTTTTCCAGGATTATAAATTGATTTTCCTGATAAAAAATTTTCTATTTCTTTAAGAATTTCATCATATGAAGAGCCACTGACTTTTTTCTTTTTGTATTTCTTTTCTGTTTTACACTAACTGACTGCTGTCATTTTTACTTTTCTTCAACTTATAAAAAACTAAGTAACTTTGCCAGTAATTTCTTCTCTTAATGCTTGTATAATGATTTTGAAGGTACTTGGGAAACCTAAGTTTATTTTGGATGGTGCTTGTTTCTGAAAATGGATGGATGACTCATCGCCTGAACCTTCTTCTGTACCGCTACTACTAATATAACTTTCTACCTTCAATTCTTTGCATATTTCTTCAAGCATCCATTTTCTAATCAATTCTCTTATTTCATTAGAAAATAAAGTCAGTTTATATCTTGGGTCTATTACAGTACTTAAAACAGTTATCTTGTTTTGGTATATGTCTATTGATCCTTTCTCTTCCTTTTTATTCATAAATCTAAACTCTAATGCCTTCTTCAGCTCTTCTTTTAAAGTCTGAACTTTCCCCTGCCATTCTCAGAGTTTGAGAGATATGCTTGAGAGCTCAAATTGGAGATCTTGAATATGGAGAATAATTGATTTTGCCTTATAGTTTCCGTAACCATGAGATGTGGTTGCAAAACTCTTGGAATTTTTTCAAGTATTTGCCATTTATTAGCAGTCAAAGCTTGAATGTTTGATTGTTCTACAATATAATCTTGCAGAGGTCTTTTCAAACATTCAATTCTTTCTAGAATCAAATATGTGCTATTCCACCTGGTATTAACATCTTGAATTGGCATAGGTGGGCTTAAGATGTGATCTAAGTCTCCTTTGTATTCTTTTTACGTTCATTACAGCTTAAAAACTGTAATGATTAATAATGAATAATAATAATCCTACATTTCTTTATTAAATCACACTGTTTTTTGAGAAAATAAGGCATCTTTAATAACAAATTGAAGTTTATAAATAAAACAAGAGAAACTTGTGTATCCTGCTAAATCAGTTCCAAGTTTCATGTTATATGCTCCATCTCCGAAGGATCAAATGGATTTTTTTTACGAAGAATTTCCCAAATTATCTCATCATACTTTCAAAACTCGCGATTTTAATTCCACGAATGAGAACCTGGGAAAGACCGCAATGGAGTAAATAGTCCATTTTTTTTTCAAACTAGCTGGTAAGCAATGGCAGTTAAAGAAATAAATGACTCGTTTGAATATATATGCTGTTACATTTATCTTATTGGGTAAATGATGGTTATCTGATCAGCATATATAAATATATATATATATAATGCTGATACTCTCAATTTTCTGTCTGTAGTCTGTAACTCTACATCTTTCTCTACTAAATGGATTTTCTACTAAGAATAAGATATTTTGGTTGAAAATGGACAATAAGTTCTATGAATCCCTGCTCTTCAGTGATTGTGAGTGGCTGGTTACTCCTTACGATAAAGTTCCATTATTATTTCTGAATGTATACTATGAATAATAGCTATGATAGGAGGCCATTATATTTTTTGGGGAGAAACTTTCCCCAAAACTCACTTGTTTCACTGCTAAGGATCTCTTTCGCTCTTTTGGGGTTTCATTTGTTTTAGGAAATACAGGACTCTCCCTTTTAACTATCCAAATTTTTGACTTCAGATATTCTCTTCGGTGATAATTTTCCATATGATTATTGTGAAGTGTCGTTGTTTTTGGTGTACTACCTCGTTTTATTTTTTTGTGGCTATATTTTACACTCTAATATTAATTAAGTAACATCATTAATAAATAAAAAATCTTTTTTCGAATGAATGGCATTTTAAAACCATAATTTTGTGTGGTTATTATATACAAATCTGTTATCATATTAAATGAAATAAATCTTTATCAAAATCTGTTAATGTATATATTTATAAATTTATATATATATATTATATATTTTATATTATATATATATATATATCTATTATATATATATATATATATTATATATATAATATATATATTTTCTATATATATATATAAATATATATTATATATATTTTGTATAAGATTTTGTTGAAAGTTATATGGAAATTTTTTTTTTTTGCCATTTTCTTATAATTAAGGAAAGTTCATAAGAAAGTCCGGTTCCGGCCGGAATTTTTTGGGGGATTCCGGCTAATATCAGCTCCAGCTGGAACTGAAAATTTCAGTTCAG
>JABUQX010072922.1:52500-72900 GCA_015478945.1 Trachelipus rathkii
ATATGCTAATAAAATTAAGAAATTTTGTACCACTTTACATTCTTAGGAAATTATACTATTCACTAATACACCCTCACTTACTTTACTGTCTTCCTATCTACGGTACCACAAGTAACTCAGTAATTCACCCTGTTATAGTAACACAGAAGCGATTTATTCGCCTCATTAGCAATACAAGAGACTTTTACAGCCATACACAACCATTATTCAAAAATCTAAAAGATACTGCAGTTTAATTAAAGACTTGCTAAATATATCACTCCTGAAAGAGATATAAAATTATCCATAACAATTCATGTGACTTCTTGCTAGCAAATTCATTCAAACCAAGCAAGGCGCGTAGCAAAATCAAATAAACCTAAGAAATAATACTTACATAAACCCTCTTCTGTAGACTAAAAAAGCCACTCAAAGCGTAAGCTACAAAGCAGCTAAACTTTACAACTCAATGCCCCCAACCCAGGAAAAAAAAACCCTTTCAAAAAAAAAACCGGAAAAAAAAAACTCCCCCCCTTTTTAACAAATCTCCAATGTTGTTCCCTTAAATATATTTTCCTTATAACTAAGTTCAAGGATTGAACCTACGTAAAATCTAGCTACTACTCCTTACTACTATTATTATTATTATTATTATTATTATTATTATTATTATTATTATTATTATTATTATTATTATTATTATTATTATTATTATTATTATTATTATTATTTTGGTTATGATTCTTATTATTATTATTATCATTTATTATTATTATTATTATTATTATTATTATTATTATTATTATTATTATTAATTATTATTATTATTATTAATTAATTCTTATTATTATTATTATTATATTATTGTTAGAATAATCATTATATATTATTTTTATTATTATTATTATTATTAATATTATTATATTATTATTATTATATTTATTATTATTATTATTATTATTTATGGATTAAATTATTAATTGTTATTATTATTACTTTTATTTTTTTTAATATTAATTATTAATTTATTATTATTATACCATTATTATTATTATTATTATTATCGTAAATTATTATTGCAATAATTAATATTTATTAATTTACTTATTATTATTATTACTATAATAATATTTTTATTGTTGTAGCATGATTGTACTATATAATTATATTGAAATTATTATAAATTTAGTTGTAATTATGATTATAATTGGTGATTGTAAATAATATTGTCGTATTGGGAGAACTAGCATTTACCGTTTCAGGCATTGTCCCTAAAATTACCAGACGGGATGATGCTTTGCGTTATTTTTTTTGTTGTTATTAATTATTATTATTATTATTATTATTATTATTATATTATTATTATTATTTATTATTATTATTATTATTATTATTATTATTATTATTATTATTATTATTATTATTATTATTATTTTTATTATTATTATTATTATTATTTTATTATTATTAATTATTATTATTATTATTATTATTATTATTATTATTATTATTATTATTATTATTATTATTATTATTATTATTATTATTATTATTATTATTATTATTATATTTTATATAATTTATTATAAATAATTTGAAATTTAGTATTTTTATTATCATGATATTAATCTTTAAATTCTTTTATTTACTATTATTATTATTATTATTGATATTATTATTATTATTATTATATTATTATTATTATTATTCTATTATTATTATTGATATTATATTATTAATTATTTTATTATTATTATTATATTATTATTATTATTATTATTATTATTATTATTATTATTTATTATTATTATTATTATTATTATTATTATTATTTTATTATTATATTATTATGATTATTATTATTATAGACATTTAGTGACTACTTAATATTTATTTCTAATATCATGATTGTCTAGATATTTTTATTTTCATTTTTCCTTTTATTATTATTATTATTATTATTATTATTATTATTATATTATTGTTAATTATTGTTATTATTAGTATTATTATTATTATTATTATTATTATTATATTATTATTTATTATTATTAATTATTATTATTATTAATTATTATTATTATTAATTATTAATTATTTATTATTATTATTAATTATTTATTATTGTTGTTTATTATAACCATTTTTAAACTTATTTTTATTAACCATATTTCGGGTCTCAAAGGACATGACATTGTGTTGCAATTTAGATAGAACCCATTTTCCACGACTCTAGGGAAATTATTTTTTGGTTTATTATAATTGGTATAACTTAAATTGTTTAAATATAGATAATTGTAAAAAAATGTAATTTTTCTTATTTGAATAAACATATTCTGATTCTGATTTCTGATTATTATTAATTATTTTATTATATTATCATTATCATTAATCATTATCATTATCATTAATCATTATTATTATTATTAATGATTATTATCGATGAATATTATTTTTTTTCTTTTACTATATTAAATATATGTCGACCTCTGACTTATTATTATTATTATTATTATTATTATTATTATTATTATTATTATTATTATTATTATTATTATTATTGTTATTGTTATTGTTATTGTTATTGTTATTATTAAATCTTAAAACATTTTAAGAGAAGAGGGATGAAACCTTAAATTTTAATATCCTTATATAAAAAAAGTGCTAAACTTTTTATTATATAATGTGTAAAAGTATATATAAATCGAGGAAAATCGAGTCTTTTTATTTCGGAAGAAATTACCGGAAAACCTAATTTGGATCCGCGTAAATTCCGCAATTATCGCTCGCTTCACTATCTGTGAATACGCCTTAATGTTATTTCAATGATTCTGATAAAATGGAATTAAATTATTTCTTCAGGATTTTTTTTTGCTCCTTCAGATTTTTTTTTGGAGGAGGAGGAGGAAATGGAATGAGGAACTGAAGATGATTGCGACAATTTGAAAGGATGAGAGAGAAAGTTGAATGTGTGAAAGGAATAATAATAATAATAATAATACTAATAATAATAATAATAATAATAATAATAATAATAATAAGTCTTAATTCATTCAATTCAATTCAAATTCAAAAGCATTTATTCAATACCAAAAAGAAATACAGTTTAGTCATTAAATAACAAAGATGACATACATTTTTCTATTATATTGTCAAATATTATACAACTTCATACACCAATCAGTTACAATATCCAAGAATAATTATAATAATAATAATAATAATAATAATAATAATAATAATAATAATAATAATAATAATAATAATAATAATAATAATAATAATAATAGGAAATCAATATCACCTTTAAAAAAAAATAGAAGAAGTATGTCCCAGTCAACCCATAATAGATAAAACTTAAGGTTAATAATAATAATAATAATAATAATAATAATAATAATAATAATAATAATAATAATAATAATAATAATAATAATAATAATAATAATAATAATAGGTAATCAATATTACAATAATAATAATAATAAGTATTAATCAAATAAATAAATAAAAAAATAAATAATAATAATAATAATAATAATAATAATAATAATAATAATAATAATAATAATAATAATAATAGGAAATCAATATCACCTTTAGTTTTTACAAATTACATACCTTTTCCTTCTAAAGCTCTAAATATTTCTTTTTGCCTTGCAGATATTTTTTTTTGAGTTTATTCTTGAGAATAACTTGCAGATAAACTAAAAGATATTTTTATAATTTTCATCTGACACTTAGTGCCTTCTAATTTGGCACATCTTCATAGTACAAATTTTGAAATGAGAATTAATTTGAATTACAAGAAAATAAAATTAAGATTAAATGCTTTTGTAAAAAAATATTCGAAATTATAATTAAATTTAACCCATAACATTAAATGTTTGTTAATATAATTAATGTCAGGTTTTAAATATTTAATGTAGAAAACCTCATCAATCTTTAACTATTGGACTCTGATGAATAAGGAATTGTGAAACAAGTAGATAAATTTTAAAAAGCTGTTATGGCGTGTTCTATATGAAAGTGCTTATATATCTCAGTGGTAGAGCACTCGGTCAACAAAGAAAGAGGAGACCCAGGTTTGAAACTGGTCGGGCGGGAGAATGTGAGTTATTCTCTCCTTAGGTTTAGCTCAGTCTTACTCAGACGTAAATTGAGTAGACCCCCCTCCTACGACCGTGAAAGTGAGCGGTAGTGTTAACTGCAATAAAAAAAGCTCTATATTTATATTCATTCTAATTAACTTCGACGTGCAGCCAGAAGACTCGGGGTAATGGAATTAGTTACTACATTGAGGACTATTAGACGGAGAATCTCATTTTGAAAACATGACTATAGGTATTTTTGATTTATGATAAAATCTGACAGTGATTTTTTGATGATTTTGATGTGGGTTCAGAATAGAGATAGGTAATGTCGTTCATCAATGAGAATGATTCAGAACTGAATCATCCGCTAAAATGATTTGGTTCTTTTGAGCCGTTCAGTATTCAATTTTTAAATACCCTCAAGCGGGATATATATATATATATATATATATATATATATATATATATATATATGTATTTTTTCTATCTATAATATATATATATATATATATATATATATATATATATATATATATATATATATATATATATATATATATATATATATATATATATATATAAAACATAATATCATATAAAGATAGGAACCTATATATTTATATATATATATAATATATATATATATTTATATTTCTTTCTATCTCTTTATATATATATATATATATATATATATATATATGGCTATTTATAAGTGGTTGACTCCAGGAGCGAAAATCAATAATTAATGTATCATTATTTTAATAATTTTAGGGTAAATACATTAAATTTTGGGGGTAAACTAACCTAACCTAACCTAACCTAACCTAACTTAAAACCTAACGTAACCTAACCAAACTTAACCTAAATTAACCTAACCTTATATTAACAAAGGAGTAAAGCCACTTATAAATGTCCTGTATATATATATATATATATATATATATATATATATATATATATATATATATATAAATATATATAAAAACTAATAAAAATATATATATATATATATATATATATATATATATATATATATATATATATATATATATATATATATATATAAAACCATAAAAACTTTAAAAATAAAACACTAAAAGGACAGTTAACAAGAATTTTTAATAAGATGTCAACAAGCATGAGGGTTAAAAAAAGTTTGTCGACGTTTCAAAATCAATTAATGATTTCCTTGTCAATAAATACTAAATTAAAAATGAATAATTTGAGAATCTTAAAGTAAAAAATCGAGTGTAGACGAAAATATTCTGAAAAAAAAACATATTAATGATGATATCGATATCCTTAAATGAAAGAAGGAAGAACTTTATTAAGGACTAACTTTAGATATTTATTTGACTTGATCTCAATCGGAAAATCCAGTAGAAATATTTAATTATTATTTCATTACTTATGAAAAAAGACAATGAGATGGTTTAGATGTTTTGAAATAGATCTGAATTTGAATAAAATATTCTGCCAATTGATCACATGTTGTTTGGTGATGTGGAGATATATTGAATTACTTAAGATACAATCTTTAACGTCAGCTTTGTGTTGATTAACAATACGAGTTTGAAGTGTTTTTAGGGTTGAGCCATAGTAAGAATTTGCGCATGTATTGAATGAAATGGAATATACTCCAGATTTTGTGACATTAGTGGTTTTATTGTGTATTATATTGCAAGTTAAAGTGTCAGAAAAATGCTCCCAAAAATGATATTACTGTTGTATATTTGAGCAAAACAAAAGCAAATTTCATATAGATGACGAATAGGGACGACGAGAATGGGTGACGGGTCGGATGTGTGTGATTGGACTTTGATTAATATAGAAATCTGTTTAGGATTTGCAACTGTTTAGAGATTAAATGATGAGGTTAAGCTAGAGGTGTGAATTAGTGACAAACAAAGGTGATTTCATTATCAAGGTATATGGATTCAGCCAATTTTATGGAGATTGAAAAAGTATTACAAATTAATTTTTTGATTTTTTAATTTTTAATTTGATTTTATTTGAACCGTTTATTATGGTATAAGCCAGTGGTTTTCAAACTTTTTAGGTTCAAGGCACCCATAGCTCATCAAGAATTATTCGCGGCACCCATATATATATATATATATATATATATATATATATATATATGTATATCTAAGTATATAGGTATAAAAAAAAAAAAAAAAATATATATATATATATATCTTTATATATATAATATATATATATATATATATACCTCTATATATATATATATATATATATATATATATATATATATATATAATTTGCTCTCTAAGAGTCTAGGGCTAAGAAGGAAAAAAATACCACTAGATTTGAATAATTTTTAATTCTTTTTTCTGAGCAATAATTTCCTTGAACTGAGAAGACATTTCGTTAGAGCGCGGCACCCGCAAATATAACTCGCGCCATTTTGAACATTTGACAAATAATTGAAAGTGAAAGTATGACTTAATATTTGAGATACTAAAGATGCAATTTTTATAATACATAAATATATATATATAAATATTATATATATACATATATATATATATATATATATATATATATATATATATATATATATATATATATATTTATATATATATATATATATATATATTTAATATATATATATATATATATATATATATATATATATATATAATAGTTATGGGATAACAGCGTCTCCTGCCGATTTCTCGAAGACGGTTTGAGATATCGTAATGAAACTTTGTATATGTTCTATTGGTATGTTAAACTGATTACCGGTGAGTTTTCAAGTCGCTAGGTTGATTCTAGGGGGTATCTCCCCCCGAGAGCAAGGGTGAAATAAGCGGGTTACGCCGTTTTTGCGGCTTCCAATTCCGAGCGAAGATTAGGCCTAACTGGTTGCAGCGTCACATACACATACACATTATTATTATTATTACGTCGAAGATTCGATTCTCGAAGAGAATCGAATCTGAGTCCGTTTTTTACGCACTCCGACTTTGCCTTCCGCCGTGGTTGCTTCTTCGCATCCGGTTCTGAGATCGAATATATATCTACATGGGTTAGAGTTATCGTATTGGGTTAAAATTTGGAGGATGGTTATATGGTGATGTAAGCTCATCGTAGACGAGATTACATACCCCTGCGTCCCCCCGTAAGGGGGGACCCCACCCCCTTCATACATTAAATATTGACGTAGAAGACTGAAACTTGGAGACAGGATAGAGGAGTCGGAGTCGGAGACGGAGTTGGAGTTGGATTCGGCTTCGGAGTCCAGGGACCCCACCGGAGGGGGGTCTCAGTTTGAAAAAAAGAAGAAATGCATGGAATGCAAAACAGAAGAAGAAGAGAAGAAGAAGGAAGGAAGAAGAATGAGGAAGGAGGAGTAGGAGAAGGATTCAGAGTAGATACTGGCACCGGTGCTGGAGCCACTGCGGTGCCGAGTTAATAAACAGTCGTATAACAACAATGTTGGTGTCTTTATATAGGTTATTGAGTCTGTAGATTTCGAAAATAATGGTTTCAGAACCATCAAGATAAAAATAAAAATAAAAAATAAATAAATAAATAAATAAATAAATAAAATTTCCTATTATTTTTGTTTATAACTTACAAATTTACGTTTTTACATACCCTAAAGCAGTAAATCACTAAATCAAACCACTATCCAACCTCCCTCCTGACCATCTGTGATCTATTGATCTAGTGATTAAGGTCAGAATTTTTACTAAAAAATTGTAACGTTTTACATACCCCTAAATCAGTAAATCACTAAATCAAACCACTATCCAACCTCCCTCCTGACTATCTGTGATCTATTGATCTATTGATTAAGGTCAAATTTTTACTAAAATTGTAACGTTTTACATACCCTAAATCAGTAAATCACTAAATCAAACCACTATCCAACCTCCCTCCTGATCATCTGTGATCTATTGATCTATTGATTAAGGTCAAATTTTTACTAAAATTGTCATGTTTTACATACCCTAAATCAGTAAATCACTAAATCAAACCACTATCCAACCTCCCTCCTGATCATCTGTGATCTATTGATCTATTGATTAAGGTCAAATTTTTACTAAAATTGTAACGTTTTACATACCCTAAATCAGTAAATCAGTAAATCAAACCACCATCCAGCCACCATCCCGCCACCCTCCTGTCCATCCTTGATCTATTGATCTATTGATCTATTGATTCAAGTCACATTTCGAGTATCATTTTGGATAAACATAACATAAAATCAAGTTCTTTATACAAAGATCAAACAATATATGCTCACTTAACAAGTTTTCACATTAATGGAAACACTTGGCATCCACATCCCCAGACTATGAATATAACCCACAACGACAAACCTGAAACTTGCATCTGTAGCAGAATAATGACATCTCGTTAACAAGTTTCATAACACCCGTAAAGTAGCTAATATAGCATACAAAGACGTAACCTATTCTTACTTTTTCAAGCATATCTCTAACATATTATCGTTGACCTTACACTGACACAGTAACATTTAGCAAAAATTTATCACAACATTGGTTAATTATCATACTGATCAACGAATATACTCTAACATAATAAGGTTTCCACATCAATAAAGCTAACATGACGTAACATGAACTAAGAAAATAATGTACAAAGACAAACCTAACACATCTTAAGCAAGAATAAGCAGTCAACATTAACAAAGTTCCACACTTAACAACAGTAAAGTAACTAATATAGCATACAAAGACGTAACCTACTTACACTTTTTCAAGCATATCACTTTATTAGCGATTAACCTTACTGACACAGTAACATTTAGCAAAAATTTACCATAACCGTGTGTAATTATCATACAGACCAATGAGTATACTCTAACGTAACAAAGTTTTCACATTAATAAAGCTAACATGGTGTAACATGAACTAAGAAAATAATGTACAAAGACAAACCTATCACACCTTAAACACGAATAAACTGTTAACATTAACAAAGTTCCACACTTAACAACAGTAAAGTAACTAACATAACATCCAAAAACGTAACTTATTCACACTTGGTCAAGCATGTCTCTAACATAACAATGTTAATCTTACAATGACACAGTAACATTTAGCAAAAATTTACCATAACCTTGTGTAATTATCATACAGACCAGCGAAAGTATGCTAACATAACAAAGTTTTCACATTAATAAAACCACCGTAACATGGCCGGAACTAAGAATATAGTATATTACGACAAGCCTGACACATCTTAAGCAAGAATAAACTGCTAACATTAACAAAGGTCCAAACTTATCAACAGTAAAAGTAACTAACAAGACTCACAAAAACATAATCCATTCGTACTTTATCAAACATATCTCCAACATGACAATGTTAATTTTACATTAACATAGTAATATTTAACAAAAAATTTAGCATAACCTAACCTAACCAGCATAATACCTAATGGGTAAAGACAAACAAAGTTAAGTTTTTTATTCTCTGTAAAGCTAAACTATGAACATAACATACTTAACACACAACGGCTGCACGAATAAACAGCCAGCCCCAACATCTTAAACAACAAAGCGTACATAAAGGGACAGTAAAACAAGTTTTCAGGTGTATAACATATAATTTCCAATAAAAAGAACATTAAATAAATAAATAAATACATTCAAACATATAAGTTTTTATTTTAAATATATTAATCCATCTAATCATGGGGACATAGGATTCTGTGAAAAATTTGAGCAAGTTCTATATGTTTCTCCAGAGATTCAACACCATCCGAAAGGATGTAAGCATAAATACAACCTGCGGCACTAAACCATTTTTCTGCATATTTCGGTTCACCCCGCACTCGCTCACGCCAGAGAGAAGTAAACGTATCCTGGCTGATAGTTATTAAGGCATTTCTGTATACTGCATTATACGGGAAACCACATGTTTCGGTGTAAATATCGTAGATTACACCATGAGCTATATGAATTAAGTCCTCGAGTATGTCAACATCTTTAAGATGAGACTTTAAGTCGTTTTTCATGTTAACCAAAGCTGTTATATTTTCAGATGACTGAACAGTGAAACCTATACACGTACGCATGAATGTGACAGCATCATTGGGTTTCCAATAGTTGCGTACATCAATACTTTTAACATTATCAGATGCAGTGAAAGCAACATCTATTCTATTATAGCCTCTCAAGCTGTCACCTCTGATTTCAGCAGGAGGCGATGTCTCAGATGACACATACTCAGTCTTTACCCAAGCTTCAACGCTGTCGATAATCTTGAGGAATTCTTCAACCGACATGATTAAAGGTCTATTACTTGCACCTCCAATTGGAATACAGGTAATATATTGCTTTCCATTCGTTTTACGAAAAAATGTAATTGACACATCGTTGGGTATTACGAAGGTCCTCGTAAAGAGGACATTCGTAGGAGCAGAATGAGAGGTCATCATACCAACACAACGAAAAATGTCTTACTGACGAAATTCGTATGTATAAACAGATCTAAAAGGTAATGAGATTCTTTCTTTCAACCAATCAGAAGAAAGTAAACAAGAATACGACGTACGAATGAACCATATCAGTTCAAAAGGGTATATATTCAACAACAACAACAACAACAACAACAACAACAACAACAACAACAACAACAACAACAACAATAACATAGTACAAAAATAAGTTCTTTATATACTAACCAACGGATATATGCTAACGTAACATTGTTTTCACATTAATAAAGCTAACATAGCATTACCAGAACTAAGAATATATTGTACAATGACAAAACCTAACACACCTTACGTGCGAATAAACTACTAACATTAACAAAGTTCCATACTTAACAACAGTAAAGTACCTAACGCACCGTACAAAACGTAACCTATTCACACCTTTTCCAGCATATCTCTAACATATCAATGTTAATTTTACATTAACATCGTAACATTTAACAAAAGTTTAGCATAAACCTGTCTAATCATCATACTGACAAAGAATATAATGCTGACGTAACAAATGTTTTACATCAACTTCGTAACATTTAACAAAAAAAAAAATCATCATAACCTCGTCTAAATATCATAATCCCCATCGAATAATTGCAAACATAACAAAGTTTTAACCAAACATAACAAAAAATAACAAAATTTTATCCTGACATAACATAAAAATAAGTTCTTTGAATAAAATATCACAGTAAAAACGTAATAGTTTACTGATTTTAAAGCAGTAAATCACTAAATCAGTAAATCAAACTACCCATCTCTGCAGTCCCCTACCCATCCCACCCGGCTGTGATCTATTGAACTATTGATTCAAGTCATATTTCGAGTATCATTTTGGATAAACATAACATAAAAATAAGTTCTTTATATACTGACCTACGAATATATGATCAACCAACAAAGTTTTAGCATCAATAAAGCTAACATATCATAACCGCAACTAGGAATATAATGTACAAATGCAAACCTAACATACCTCGCGTATGAATAATCAGCTAAGATCCTGAAAATTCCCTACTTTTCAAAGGTAAAGTGGCTAACAGGTCATACAATACTCGATATGTTCCCACTTTTCGCTCATATCAGCAACAGGTAAAAGCCATATTATCTAACAAAATCCCTTAACAAAGTGACCAATCTATCAAAGATACCCCCATCTTGAACTATGAATTGACACTACCTTCATCAAAATGTCACTCGTTTCGAGTATAACATCATTTGACCTATGAATAAACGTAGACATTAGCAAAATTCTAGGGCAAACCTAACATTACTCAACAAAAAACTTAACCTAGGCTCACGTTTCTAACACATCATCGTCAGTTAACACAGTAATATCTTACAAAAACTCATCATTTCTCTAACAAATCAGTGTTATTTCCACATTGTCATAGTAATATTTAACATAACGTACCTAACTTACGAATAAACAGTTTTCATCAACCAAGAGTATCTAAAGCAGCTCAGGGCTGAGGCCTTACCCCTCCTTCGGAGGGGTAAAGCCCGCTTACACCCCTTCGGGGTGATCCCCCCTCGCAGGATTCACACCCTTTCATGGGCGCATCCCCCTGGGTTTTCTCTCGGAAGGTAATGTGTTGCTTTAGATACTCTTGGTTGATGAAAACTGTTTATTCGTAAGTTAGGTACGTTATGTTAAATATTACTAACCCATTGGCTGAAATGGCTACTATTTGTTGAAAAATGATGAGTTTGGTGTGACTGTGTTGGCTGTTAAGCGTGATTAAGTTTGACGTAATGTGGTTCTCCTTCTAAAGCCCACTATCTATTGCAATGTGTTGCTACTCAGCTGGCTGTTGGCCAGAGAGCGCGTATCATTCGCCCGGATATCTTTACGACGCTGGGTAATACAGCTGGCGGAGGACACTGACCAGCAGCTTTGTTGCTGATGAGCGAAAGTGGCAAGGTATATTGTGCTCCGCACGTGAAATTTCAGGGTGCTAACTGTTCATACGAAGGTATGGTAGGACTGCGGCCCCATTATTCCCCAGTTGTGGTTATGTTATATTAGCTGGCCGATGCCTAAGCGCTGACCCAGTTGATAACGCGGCTAAACGCAAGCATTGTGATGGCGCTCATGCTGACTGAATCAGCTGGTTCAGCGTCCCCAACCAGCATTGAATAGTAGGCACTGAAAGATGGTATTTGTTTACTGATTTGCTGCCCCAAGCCGGCGCAAGCAACCACCTTTACTGTGACTATTTTATTCAGAACGTATGATCGGGAATAAATTTTGTTCTTTTTGTTATGTTTACTTTGTATGTTACTGTGCTCGATAAGGTACTGCGATATTTAATTTGGAGGAGATATGATATTTGATAAATATTACGAAAAGTTGATAATAAGCTGCGTGCAGTATGATGTTAGTTTGGAGAATTTATCTTGTTAAATGTTAAATTGCTGTATTTATGTTGAAGTATGCTACCAGCCAGGTACGTTGTTGGTGAGAATTTGTTGACTATGCACCGTAGTATATTGGGCGCTCATTGCTGTATGATCTTGGATACTAGTATGCTATGTGCTTTAATAATGAAAAACTATATTACGTGCTGTATGTTATTTCTCAAAGAGCAGCTTTTTGCTGTTATTGTTGTGATGTTATCTTTAATATAACACCCTTTTTGAACTGCTATGGTCCATTCGTACGTCGTATTCTTGTTTACTTTCTTCTGATTGGTTGAAAAAATCTCATTACCTTTTAGATCTGTTTATACATAGAATTTTGTCAGGGCCAAGCTCCAGTTGTCTCATTCTGTGTCTTTGCTACGGGACCTTCATGGCTACCTGGCACGATGTCTGTCAGCGCCTGTGAAGCGTGGGCACAGTGAGCCTCAAGGTATGCATTTGCCGATGAGACAGGCAGCATCTGGGTCGCAGGCGTGCTGGAAGTAGATGTTTTCATCTGGTGTGTTAAAAGCATTGATACTGGAAACAGCGTACTGTCACATTCAACGCTGCATTGGTTTGCTGTTCGATCATCTTGGCGTCTGGCGCACGGTTGGCATGGCTCGAGGGCGAGGCTAAAACCATTGTTATGCACGATCGGTTTCCCAGTATGGCACGGCACAACGCCCAATAATATCAGCGGAACCGTTGCTACGCGGCGTGGCGGCGTTGCTGTTGAACCAGTAGCGGACACGGTGCTTACGCATGTATTATCTTTACGTCTCGGATTGGTGTTGGTATCTCTGGCCATGCCAGAGCACGCTCCAGTATACGCGTGTTCCATGTTAGATGGATGTCTGTTAAGAAAGTAAACTTACAGTATTTATTATTATTTATTGAAAGAATACATATGTTCACCACCTGCAACTTGCTATGTACCGCTGTTTAGAGCCAGGGCTGGCGCTGTTGGCTCAGCCCATTGACCAGAGTATGTTCATGTTCATGTTTAACTTTACGAAAAATAACGCTTTGTTTATCTTCCAGTAAGTATTATTCAGTCTGCCACTGTTAAATCACCCTGATGGCGGCTCCGGATGTTGACCATACGAAGCAGATATATTTTTGTCTTGGTGGACCTTTGTTATGTTAACGGATTTACGCTTTATGTCGAGCGTAACGCCTGCCTCTTACGAGGCAATTTCAGTAGCTACTACTGTCTACTGCCACACACAAGGTATATTAGGTACATTAGCGTATGCCCTGTGTCGTGTAGGTAACTGTGTTATGTTAGGTAATAACTGACTGTAATAATTACGATTTTTGAGTATTGCTGTTATTACCTGTTGTTAAGTGTGGTTTCTTATTCGTATTTAAATTTATCAACGACACGTCTTTTCTTTAATTCGCTCTCCTGCATATATTGCTTTATAATGTGAAAAGCTTTGTTACCGTTCGAAGCAGCACCATTGATCATACGTGACGGTACGACCATCAGTTCAAATTTTACGCTTCAAGCCTGTCATTAAGGGCCAGCATTAATCATGTGGAATATGCTTGAAAGTGTAAAGGGGCATTACAGTCTTTGTATGCTGCTGTGGGTACCACTGTTGTGCTGTTGACTTCTGTAATCCCAACTTTAAGACGGCCCAAATTTAATCTTTATTACCTAACCCGGATTCATCCGCATCATGTTAGCTTTATTGTCTGAAACTTGCCAGTAGCTGTTGGTATGACTAAGCCTTGATATTAACAATATCGTATGTGTTGCGCGCGCTGCGCGCTGTGTCGGTGGCAAACAGAGACTAACGAAGAAAAAAGTATAGACCACGTCTTGTCGCCTGTGGCCACTTTACGGAGGTATTCGAAGATGTGAAAGCTGTGCGGTTTGTTTATGATTTGTCGATATTCGCTGAGTTGATGCTGGCAAATATTGGCGCTTACCGTCGTACCGATGGCGGCTATGAAACGATTTATGTTGCCTGTTTATCCAAAATGACCTCAGTAATGACTTGGTATGGATCAATAGATATGAAGGTGACGGATGCCGGCTGGATGGTGGTTTGATTTACTGATTTACTGATTTGGGGTATGGCAAAACGTTACATTTAATAAGGCTGACAATCATTGAATCAAGCTCAGTCTAATGTCCAGGAGTGGAGGCAATTTACTGTTTAGGGCAGCGTTACAGTTTTGTAGCTGTCAATGCGTCACGTGTCAGACCCAGGCTAGTGGTTTTGTTACAATTTAGAGCCAAACGATTTCAATTTTAGTAAAAGAATACGACCTTGTCAGCAGATCAATGGGTCACCAGATGTCCTGGAAGGAAGTTAATGATTTGTTGATTTAGAATATTAAGCGTTACATTTCAGTAAAAAGTGACAGTATCAACTGAATCCATGAATCACAGAGAAGGTTGGGGAAGGGTTGGATGAATCAGTTTGTTTAGTTTATAACTGGCCCAACTGAAAAACTAAACACAGTAGTGAGATGAAACAATGTAAATTTATTTATTATTCGGCCCCACTATTTTTTATTTTTATTTTTGTAGCGATGGTTCTAATTTTCGGCTCGTCTCATTACCTATATAGGCGGCGCACATTGTTCTTGTTCCGCCACGATGTTTGGCCAGCCGGCACCGCGAGGCGGCTCAACGCAGCCGCTATCACTTTGAGCTCCTACTCCTCTCTCGCTCGCCTCATTCACTCCCTAACTCGCTGTTGCATTCCATGCCTTTATTTCTTCTTTTTCAGCAAATTTCCAGTGGTCTCTGGACTCAACGGTGGCTCCAATCGCTGCTCCGAGGCTCCACTGCCACCCTGGCTTCTCCGAGAGTTCAGTCTTCTACGACTCGTACAGCTACGAGGAGATCAGGTCACACGAGGACTCAGTCTCCTGACCTGTTCACGATGTATCACTATCTGGCCTCGATCCTCCAAGTACAACTAATGCCCAACGCATGGGCATATGTCGGGCCAAACCCGGGGCTCCACGCAGTATCGCTCAGCGGTGCCGGGGTGTTTTCGTCTTCACGTGGCTCGAGGGTCGAATGTTTCGATACTGTGCGCGGCAATAACAGCCATGATGTATGGCGTGGCTGTGCGCGCAGCGCGCTACGGCGTATGGCTCGTCTGCGACGGGTGCGTCATCGCAGCACGAACCTGAACTCTCGTTGGAAGCGCTCCAAACTCAGGCTGAAGGCAGCAAGCGCAGCGTACGACGCCAGCTATCGGGTGACCCATATCCCCCGAACTTGAAAGAGCTTCGGCCCCATCCCCATATGGTCTATTCCAAGGGTTTGGCAAACAATATCGCACGAAACAGTGATCATTCCGGACGTGTGTATCACTATATATATGTATATATATATATATATATATATATATATATATATATATATATATATATATATATATATATATATATATATATATATATATATAATAATATATATATATAATAATATATATATATATATATATATATATATATATATATATATATATATATATATAATATATGTTTTATATATATTAATATATATATAACATATATAATATATATATATATATATAATAATAATATATATATATATATATATATATAATATGTATGGAGATGTGTTCATTAACAGCCAAAATTTCTTGTACTTATTATCTCATATCTCCAAAACTACAATAGCTACAGGGAGAAAAGGAATACAATGCTGGAATGCTGGTCAATTTTTAGTACGGAAAATGTAAAAAAAAAAAAAAAAATCTCAAAAACAAAATATTAAATTTGCTTTTTTTTTTTTTTACTAAAGAATACCCAAGGGTATACCGCACCGATAGCCGGCAGGAATCACAGGGTCTCTCTCGGCCTTCCGGGGAACTACGGGTAGGACTAATTCCCCCCTCCGGGAGGGTCTCTGGAACCCCCGCTCTTTGGTATTTGGATGTCGCGGGGGTTCCTCCGCCTACGGGGTATGGAAAACGTCTCCCCCTGTGTTCCCCGTCGGCTCGAGCCCCCTCATTGCCGTGTAATACCTTTACAGAAATAAATATATATATATATATATATATATATATATATATATATATATATATATATATATATATATATATATATATATATATATATATATATATATATATATATATATATATATATATAATATATATATATATATATATATATATATATATTATATCCTATAATAAAAAAATAAATAATAATATTTGTTTATTTATTTATTATTTTTTTTTACATTTTCTTAACTAAAATTTTACAAGGATTCAAAAATGTATTCCTTTCGCTTTAGCTATTGTAGTTTTGATTTTTTTGTTTTTTTGTTTTGTTTTTTTACATTTTCCGCACTAATTGGACCAGCATTCCAGCAATGTGTTCCTTTTCTCTGTAGCTATTGTAGTTTTTTGAAGGATATACGATTGAAAAAGTGATATTTTGCTTGTTAATGAGAATACATATAAACCATATATAATAATAACCTTATATATATATATATATATATATATATATATATATATATATATATATATATATATATATATATATATATATATATATATACTATATATATATATATATATATATATAACATATCTTCTTCTTACCTACTACTCTGCTATATATATATATGTATATTATATTGTTTGATGTTTCAGAAGTAAGAATTTTAAACGGATGTTTTCTTTTAGTATTATGCCCTGCAGTAAAGGGAAAACTTTAAAAGTATGAAAAAATATAAATATACTTTTTGCTTACCTGCAAATTATTCTTTTAGAACAGCGTTTGCCAACCGGGGTCTACAGAAAGATTTGGGGTCCACAAAGGAAATATTCTTTCGAATACCCATTCAGAATGGCCATATGGTATGTAAGGGCCACCGGTGGCGGCACGGGACCACCAAGGCCCTGCAATGCGGGGCCCGGTGCATGTGGGGCCCGTGCCCGTGGTTTCAAGTGGACGAAGTATCGACTAACAATATATATATATATATATATATATATATATATATATATATATATATATATATAATAACTATATATATATATATATATAACATATATATATATATATATATATATATATATATATATATATATATATATATATCTTCATATATATATATATATATAAACTAAATATTCAGAACGTCTGATATTAGGTTTAATTAATTAAATGCAGAAAGTTTCTTGATTGTTGCGAACAGTCAGTGAACGCATTAACAGAGCGTCATTCAAAGATTTGAAAGTTTTTTAGGTTTCAAACAACTACGCGACCAAACAGCTAGTGGAATAGAAGACGAAATAATAAAAGGTATTGAAGAAAGGGGTCTGTCTTTGTCAAAATGCCGTGGTCAAGGGTATGACGGTGCAGCAGTTATGTCCGGTATTTATAGTGGAGTAAAAACAAGAATTGAGCAACGGCAACCAACTGCTAAATACGTACACTGCGCGGCTCATAATTTAAATCTTGTCATAAATGATGCTGTGTCAATTATACAAGAGAAGAAGTTATTTTATGATATGGTCGAAAATTTATATTTGTTTTTCAGCCAAAGCTGTAAAAGATGGGAACTTTTGGAGTCGTCGTCTCTGTCCCTCAAAAAACTTTGTCCTACTAGATGGTCATCGAGATTGGACTCTTTGGAAGCTCTTCGTTACAATTATTCTCTTATAATGAGAGTTTTATCCAAATTGGTTCTGCAATCTACAAAACTCGATGAAAGAGCAAAGGCAAATAGATTGAAAAAACACATGGAAAATTTTGAATGTTTTCTTTCTTTTTTTTTTAGTTGTCACCACCACTCACGGGCAGAGCCCTATTCAGGGAGGAGGTGTTGCACGCCAAAATTTCATCCGCTAGCGCAAATTACACAGATGAGCACAGACGCAGGCTTTAAAGTGAGGGAGATTAAATTCAGCAGGAAACACAGAAGATGGAAGAGAGTTCCACAGAACAGAGGTGGCAGGAAAGAAGGAAGCACCGCAGCGAACTAGCCTGGAGTTACCAATATCTACACAAAACTCATGCGCAGACACATCACCCTTTGTGCTACGAGGGCGTCGGTAAAAGGTGGTGGTACGCGAGTGGTAAGTTCACTCGAACAGCTGCCGCTGCGGTACCTATAGAAAAGAGATAAAGCACCAACATCGCCGCAAGATAGGGTCCAAGTGAACTGGAAAGTATAGAACAGTTTATAAGCCTTTTGGCTTTTGACTCGACCCTGTCCAAAAGCCGGGTGAAACCAGACCCCCCAGATATGAGAACAGTACTCCATACAAGGGCGGATGAGACCCTTGTATAGCTGGAGTAACTGAGAAGAGGAAAAATAGTCTCGCAGTCTAAACAGAACTCCCAGTTTCTTTGAGGCCTCCCAGGAACCGTTTTTCATACATTAATACTAGAATCTCTTAACTTGGTTTCGAAATTTCTCCAGAACAGTAACGCTGATCTATCAAAAGCAACTACTGTACTTCATAACGCTTTTAATTAATAGCCTTTCACATTTAAGAAATAATTTTGAAGATACTATGGCAACTGCTTCTGCTGTTGCCCAACAATGGTGTCATGATGCCATTTTTCCAGATCATAGAGTTCGTAGAACTAAACGTCATTTTGATGAGTTAGTCCAGGATGAGCGTTTATTAGATCCGTTGAGGTATTATCAAACTGCTGTATTTTACCGAACATTGGACACAATTATTGTTCAATTAAAAAAAAGATTTGAAAGAATGGACCATTTGTCTAGTCTCTTTATAACGCTGACTCCAGAATTTCTTTCAACATCAACAAATGAAGAATTGCAGAAAAAAGCTGAAATTTTGTTATACGAATATAGAGAAGATCTCACAGAAAACTTTCCTTCTGAAATTCAAAGCTTTCGAGTGACTCTTATGAAAGACATTAGATCAAGAACATCAATAAGAGATTTGGCAGATTTATTATTCATTGACAACTACATCATTGCGTCAAGTATACCAGATGTTTGCACCGCGTTTTTGCTGTTCTTGACTTTACCTGTAACTGTGGCAACAGCCGAGCGGACATTTTCCAAGTTAAAATTGATAAAAATTACTTACGTTCTACAATGTCACAGGAGAGATTAAGTGGACTTAGTATTTTAAGTGTAGAATGCAACATTGCAAAACAAATTGACATCAGAGAGGTTATTAATACATTTGCATCACAAAATGCAAGACGGCAACGGCGATTTCAGAAGTAGTAAGTAAACATGTAAACATTTCTGTTAATTATTACTATTTATAATAATGTAAATTATTTATATATATATATATATATATATATATATATATATATATATATATATATATATATAATAGATGTATATATGAATATATATTCTCTACTACTGTATATCAGACATATATATATATATATATATATATATATATATATATAACTAGTT